>JASGXE010007323.1:0-60548 GCA_030068105.1 Sinentomon sp. SZTP_YWyxl | reverse complement strand
GCAGATCCCTGTCAATCTTTCAAACTGTGAAGAAAGAGTTAATGAGTTTGTGCTGAAGAGATAGAGACTGATCAGTTGCACAAAAAACCTGGTATCAAATTCTGGTTTTCTTGATTTTCAAGAAAAAAATGGGTCCGATATAGGTGCTTATTCTCATGATACATTTTGTCTCGATATCGCCACACCCGAAGAGTACCGAGTTGTTATTAATTTCATACACGCACACATATCCTGAGCGAATAGACAAGATCTTGTCTTGGAGGTCCTTTTCATTCCCGCGCATGCAGATTTCTGCGGTTTTCTTGCATGGTCCATGGATACTTCTTCAGATAAGGGTATAATCAAATGTTGTCAGAAAGGGCTTGTTGGTCAGCTGAGTTCCAATCCAAAATGACAGCAGCTGTGTGTTGAGAGATCTGTGTTGCAAACCTTAACTTTCTGCCGCCCGAATCCTTTGACACTCAAATGCTTGAATGTCAACTTCAGGTGCAACTGGAGTTGTGGAACGTCTACGAGCACAAATATCGATCGGAAAGGGTCGACTGGGGTTCGGAAGCCTATATTGTCGACAGTTACTCCAATTTCATTTAACAGGGAAATATTGCCTAAACCCATGTCTGAGGCCACGGCTGTCACTGGGAATCCACGGGTTTCCTATGCGTATTTACAACGGCAGGTTTGCATGCATGTTCTGGTCAAATGGCAGCAGATGTCGAACCACGAACCAACACAACTTGCACTTTGAACATCCTTCAAGAATTTGGTCTCCTTTCTGTTCCCAATCATAGCAAAACGAATAAAAATTTCATCCAGAATTATGACGCACAGATTTTGGAGAAAGTTTTCACTGTCTGACCACGAATTTGAAAGACGTCCAAAACCTCCTTCAATAAACCAGAGCCGCACTTGACTTTCGTAATCTTTTGCTTCAGTTTCGAATTGCAGGGACTGGGGATTTTCTTTGTCGAAAGAATTTATTCGATTTTGGTGGTACAGCTCAAATGGAAATGACAGGGGGAATGTCGTCTAGGGGCTATTTTTGCTTGCATTCCCGAAACTATACGTTATCTGTTATCTGTCCCTATGAAAACACGGTCGAAAACATCCCCCTTAGGTCTACTCCATGGGTATCCAGGGCTCTTCGCCGGGAATTTTTAACTCTCTAGCAATTGAAATCTTGAGCTCCTTTATTTCTGCTTTGTAGGTTTTCAACAGCAAAACAAGCGCCTTTGCACGTCCTCAACTCATTTTAAGTGCACTCTTTGACTCGGAAAGGGCTAGAATCTTTGGTCAAAAGATGCTCCACCCAATAATATACTTGTTCGCACTTCTTTCAACTTAATCCTCAGCTTTTGTTGCACTTGCGATCACACTTTCTACGCAGAAGAGAACATCTCACAGCTTTGACAAAAATAAAACCATAGCAAAACAGCTGAGATTCAGGTATAAATGGTCAGTGTGGCAGCATCATCCGTCGTTTGATAAACGTTCAACTGTGTTTTTTCGGCTTTGGTTACCGCCTTTTACTCATGTCGGAGACAAAAAAGCGGCACAGTTTGTTGGCCGCTGCCAATTTAAGTGAGACACACGGCGGCTGTTCTGACATTATTGATGTTGCGCTGAGTCGAAATAACGAAAATGCTTACGCGCGTGGCACATTGCTTATATTCGTCAAGAGAGCGAAAAAAATCACATGAGGATTTCAATGAAATACTTGGGGATCATTGTTTCAAAATTCAATAATTTGTTCATGCGAATAATAAATTATTGTTATTATCTCTACAGCTTTTATTGCAGCGCACATTACAAAAGAAAGTTATTTGAATATATGTTGAGTATTTTGTCCGTTTTGTAAATTGTTTCAGCGGAGAATTTCCAACTGTTGCTGCAGAGAGTTTTACAAATTTTCGACCGAGGTTTTCATCCTGCGGCGGCATGCCACCTCATAAAGCAGCGTCATAATGTCCGTTCGGTATAATTGTTATTTCCAATCCACTTCTGAGAAATATGTCGCCGCTTTTAAAAAAATCCAAAGGAAAGCACAATGTCAACAGCTTTAGGCTTTCTCTTGGCAACGTGGTCTTGGCGCTGGACTCGCAACCCGCAGCGATCCATGCAGTTTTATGGTTGTAATCCTCTCCGTGTAGTTGATTTTATAAAGTATATATGCCTGCTCTCTAATTTTTTCAATCGGAATAGCAAAAAACGCAAAAATAGCAAAAATAGCAAAAATAGCAAAAATCGCAAGGAAATAGCAAAAAACGCAAAATTGAAAAAAAAAATGAAAAAACCAAATAATTGCATGTGGACACCTGGCATTACGTGGACACCAGTATGCAGGTGGACACCAGGCCACTGACTGACGCCTCGCATAGTTGGCTGACGCCAAGCAGTAATAGGCTGATATCTGCGGCAGTGGGTATATAGCATGGTAAAAAATCCGTAAATATTATGCGTTTGAAACGCACAATTCTCCATCTGAGGAAGAGGGCCTGAATTAAAAATTGCTTTTGCTATGGATGATTTACTTTTTGTCGTCGCGTGAGTGTCCACATGAGAAAGCCCAAAACGAAAACTTGGTGGTGTGCTTTGCGAACATGAGCTCAACGACAAAACCAAATGAGAAATTAGTGATAATCTACCAACTTAATA
Organism: Sinentomon sp. SZTP_YWyxl; assembly: GCA_030068105.1. Classification (NCBI taxonomy): domain Eukaryota; kingdom Metazoa; phylum Arthropoda; class Protura; order Sinentomata; family Sinentomidae; genus Sinentomon; species Sinentomon sp. SZTP_YWyxl. Next base: position 57,896 of record JASGXE010007323.1, on the reverse strand, counting down.
AACTTAGTAAACCATCGACGGCAGGTGACAGAAAAGACGATATTGACCAGTTGGTAGGTTGACCGTCGGCCGGATCCAAGACGGATTTCTTCATCGACAACCATTTGAAGACAACTGGATTACTCTGAATAATGAAGTTAATAGCTCTTTCGACGTCTTTAGCATTTAGCGCCTTATTGTTTGCCGGCAACATGCTGACAATGTCTTGGTAAAAGTTGAGTTAAGAAGTAATGTTTCACTTAAGTGTATACCTTGAGTGTCATCAAAACGGTGGAAAGTTCGAAGCAAGTATGAATAAATGCGACATCATTTACCGCAAAGAAGCGGTCATGTTCATGTCTAAACACGCGACTGTTTATGTTTACCATAGAAAAGCTATGTGAGAAAACTACCGAACGTTCAAATTTGGACACTACAAATGGCATTGAATCTGTTTTGTTGGCAAAACAAAGTTGTCCTGTCGCTACGATCAAGGACAGGGTGCGCGGTTTCCGGGTGGTCGTTATTTCGCTGAATATGGTTGTGTCACCGGCCTTGAAAATCATGGCGCGGCCACGGACGGCTTTGTTGTTGTGGGGCTTTGATGATGCAGGTGTTTTTCCCGGAAGAAACCTTTCTGTGTTAATGTCTGCCACCATAAGCACTTACTTTTTTCACCTGTTCTAGACGTCAGCAACCAGGCTAATGTCAGCGTCTACTAGCAAACACACGGTACATAAAGGTCAGCCTCGTGTCCTAATCAGCGGCCGGCATCTGCCTTTAAGGCAAACAGAGTGGACGAAGGTAGTGATTCAACTCCATCACTCGGCGTCCGCTCAGTTTTTGAACAGCCCAAGAAACGCCAAGACTGCCATCTTGCGGTGATTCATAGAACCAAGCATGCATGTGCGAGTTTGTCACAATGGCGCGTGTTCGAATGTCGAAGAACAGAATGCGCCGGGTCGCGTTCTGCCTTTCATAAAAGCAGCAAATGATGTCCAAATGCAATGATTTTGGTGTTTTTGGATAGCTGAAACCTTCATCTAAAACTTTTCCACAGACCGTAACCATGTTACAACGGAAAAATTCGCGCAATTGTTGAAAATATGTGTGGGGGACCCAAAATTTTATCGCATCTTTATTTCCAACACTTTCATTACCGGCGTGATTTTGAAGTTTTCTTCACGAAAATTTTGAGATTTTTATGCATATGAGGAATCGCCTATCTTTCAGCTTTCTACCACAACAAGAAACATCAAAATCCGCCACTTGGTTCATGAGAAATTTTAGTTACCGTTGCCAGTGCACAGCCATGGCACAGCGTTCCGGCACACTGTCATTGTTCCGATCTGGCATAAGAACCGAAACGAGTGCCATCTCGCAGAGGATCGCATGAACTAAATTCCGGCAGAAATTCGGCCTCATCTGCAGCAATGCTTCCGCCGTAAAGTTGAACCACTACCTGTTCAAAGCGTTTTGACAGCGTTTACGCGCAGCGAATGAGCTTTGCCATTTGCAGTGGCCAAATCTGGAAGACCAGTTTGATTTTATTTGGCACGAGATGAGCCAAGGTTTTTACTAAAAGGCACAAGCGTAACGCCGTAAACGTTTACGAAGCTTATCAAAAGTCCTCGAACATTGGCGATATTTTGGAGTTCAGGCTAATACAGGGGCCGACTAATGTCAACGGATGCAACTTATATTCACACCTTACACGATGTCATTATGTTTAACAGCGCGCGATGCCATGTAGTATTCAAAATGACCCCAAAACCGAGTTTCTATGTTCGAAGACCTTTGATAAGAGTGTTTCCGTATTAACACGGGAATGTTCAGAGTGCATTATTTCTTTTATGAAAACTAGGTTCTCTAACGCATCAGTTTGACTACATTTTCAGACCCGCAGCTTTTTCCGAGGGAACAAATGTAACACTGGAAACGCTACACAACCGTGTGAAATGTATGTATACGTATTATTTATTACTTTATTATTTATTATTTATCATAATGATTATTTATTATTATTTTTTTTTATTATTTATTTATTTATTATGTATACGTATTATTCGGCAAACATCCTACATTTTCACATTTTACTTGAAGACGCACATTCCTGATTTAATTTGAAAAAGATGAACTAATTTGCGGGATGACCAGCAGCAATCTAAATTGAATTTTTTTGTGACACGGAAATTGAAAAGCCTTATTTCTTTAAATTTGAAAATCTATAAGGCGAACGATGAGCCTCTTCTGTCTCTTTATAATTAACCTGGGACCAGAAGAATCAATACAGGAGAATCTTTAACATAAAACGTCAACGGTTGATCATAATTCGCGTGGAAATTCCGCAAGCATCAAACGAATACATGCCGCTTCCTTGGATATAAAAATGCGCTGAAGAACCATGTTTATAATAACTGGCTTCGTGAAAGCCATGAAGAAAGGTTCAGTCAAAGGATTCACTTACTTGAACGAAAAAGTTCTATTTGGTCGGTCAGATTTACAATTGCTGAAATCGCCTTAAAATTTGACTTTGGTTTGATGAACACGTCCTTGAGCTTGGTTGAATTAGGTAAAGCTTTCATTTGAGAATTAGTCAAAGCACTATCCCTAATGGCCTTTTTCAATGACTTTGCCATGCTGCTGCCGCTATCGCATGCCTTCAGGACGGCCAAGAAATTGGATTTCGCTGAGCCACTTGGGAACAACTCACTTGACACTTGATTTGGATCTGAAAATTTGGACGAAAAAAGAAATCAACAAGTGCGTTAAGGTTTTTCAACATCGGGACTCAAACACATTCCATGCTGTGTCGAATGTTGTTGAGATATCAATACGAGAGTTGCACCATCTCTGCCGCAGAACGTCTAACCGTAATTCCCTTCCATGCAGTCTAAGAATGTCTGATTCTGGGAACTATTGACTGACATGATGCAATATCTACCACAATTTTATTGTGATTTTAATTTACTTTGACACCCCCGGGTTATCGGGCTGAGGAGAACTAACACAGCTCATCGTGGCCTCTTATGAAAAACTCATTATAGCGTTTTCATTTGGGTGTTAAAAACTCGAAGTGCAGTCTGATAACGGGTTCACTACCCCATCATCGAGGTACAAAGTGTCGTTGGGGCTTATTCCACTTTTCGCTCGAATATCATCGTTGCCCGGTGCTGTTCCCTCGTCCTCCTGATCACATCTGTCTTTTCATTGCGGTTGGCATGATGGTGTGATGGCGAAATCGATTATTGAAGAGGTGAGGATCAAAAATGGCCAAGTCCAAAATCGTCGATTTTGATATAAGGGTAGTCGCTTGGTTGCATGATGAGCCATCTCCGTGCAGTGTTTTCAATCAAATTTGACCAAATCCGCGGCTGCTACATGGCTTGCAAAACGGCGGTCAGGTACAGACAGCGCCAAGTCCATCGTCTGTGTTGAATCAAAATGCAGCCAGGAAAAACACAAAAATGGACTTGGCCATTTTTGATCCTCACCTCTTCAATTATTGTCAATCATTTAAATCAATAACTCCCTTCCAATTTAATGTGAATCGTCTGTTACGTTCTAAACGTCTTTTCATATAGAGGTAAGTATTAACGTAAGGGACCTCACTTAAATGTGTAACGGGTTCTGTAAAACAGTCGTGAGGGAAGGATAAAATTTAAGAATGGGGTTCGATGTTACGTTTGGAGTTTCCATAATTCGGCGAAGATATGAGAAATTGGGAAAGTTGTTTCCAATAACTTTTAGTTCACCTGGTGTGACGTTGAAATTTGTTCGGAAATAGCATCAGTTTCATTGCAGAATGTCCAGTGACTTTTCAATCCGAAAAATGGGGAAGTTGAAATGAGTTCGGATAACTCGTTACAAAAAAAAAACGTCATGCTGCCAGCAAATCGTCACAATCACAAGTTGCAGTTTCCAAAGTTTATCATACCAATTTTGGGAGGACTACCATGAGTATGGGTCAGTTCATCAAGTAAAATGATTCATGGGAGTTTTGAGAATACACGAAATTTCAAACGTTTTTGATGATGTGTGTGCGCCGGACAGTCTTCAATGCATGTCAAATAGCTTTGCGATCTGAGTGTGTTAAGTCGTATATTTTTTTATAACTTTTGTGGTTTGTCATCTTTCATTGGAATGGTATTGGTCTTTTGGTAATCTGAATGCAGACTAAATAGTGAACGAAAACCAATATGTTCTCTTTGAAGTTAATACAAATATGTCAAAAATGCGGTGACCTAAAGAAAAGGAACTCAAAACGGACCCTTAGCTTAGCGGCCCTTGTGATCTCGGTGTTCATTGGATTTCTCGGGTATTTCCTTTCTCGCTTAAAATTGAACACTCTCAAATCATATTAAGTTAAAAAGAGCACTCAAGTTACGGAATTTTTAATAAATTAACATGATTTCTTGTGTTCTTTTTTAACTTCAGAGACCGTTATCTACGTATAAATTACTGTGAATGAGCGGTTTCACTCTCTGCTCAATTAGGTACAACCTTCCGCAGCTAAATCCAACACATATTTTTCATTTCCCATAACATAATTTTATTGGTCCATTTTATGATAACTCCAGTATACGATTCCTCTCGGTTTCACAGGCGGCTGACGTTTAATGGAATAGGATCTTTTAGCTATTGTAGCCATTCGCGATGAAAGATCACAAGTAGCCGAAAATACAGAAAGAGGTCTTCCTCCGTGAAATGTGATCAATTTGCACCCGCTGCTCAGTATAGATAATGAATGCGTTCTATCCACAGTTAACCTGATGCGGCGATCCATGTTTTAATGTGCCTTCATTTTATACTTTTGTTTTCGAAAATCGAACATTCAGGCTATCATAGCGATAGCCGTCAAACGTTAACGATTGAAAGCACATGCCTTGAGATCGAATGGCGAAATTTTGCGAAAAATCTACTCTGAGAATATATATAGGCGTTCCCCATTTTTGACCGAAGTAAAAGGTTTTACACTTCCAGAAAGCTTAGTTGCAATCTAGTGCTCGTACTTCTGATGCTTGCATACTTTCTTCTGTTTATTTATTATTTATATGGGGCCCAATCAAATGGATGCAAAAGCAAGCAAGAAGCAAGAGCACAGCAAAAAAACAACTACGTAATCATGCGGTCAACAATGGCTACAAGCAAAACCGGACGATCCAAAATTGCTGTAAAAATTGCTGTATTTTTACATGTACCATTCTTGGGATGTTAAAACTGCTCTGTAATCTGGAAATTCTGCGGAAGTTGATTCCATAAGTGGCAGTTCGGGGGATAAAGAAGTTGCGCAACTATATTTATTGCGTCTTCCATCACCACAAAAGTTGTAACATATTCGGAGATCGATCTGAGAACTTGTGCTATACGCATATTTTAAGAATTTCAACCTTCTCGATTTTCTCTTTGCTACCGGCGAGTGCAGGAGAAGTCTTACTGCATTCTCCGTCCATTTTTAGAATGCATTTTTAACTTGGTGTAAACCACCGTGATCTTTTTACGGAGCTATATCTGCATTGATTCATTGCTTTGCTACACTGCTTGCTTAGTTTTCATTTTACGATTTAACGAGTACATCTTGTGGATCAGAGCGTTGAATTATTTCGTCCAGTCTGGTTGCCACTTCCCAATGATGGTGTTAAATAAATAAATAAGCGGCATCTATCAGAGATATTTACTAAAAATTTAGGGTATATTGAGACCATCTTGATAGACCTTGTAATTATGAAGATCCCAGTGTAGTGGATTTTGGGAATGGACAAAAATGTTGGAAGATTTGCAGTTTTTGAATGTTGATAAAGTTAAAAAATCGTGAAAAAACAAATGTGGTACACCAACGGCCAACACTTAAAAAAAAACATCCAAGGAATTGTGTTGAATGCCATCGATAGCAGCCACATTTTTCTACGACTATATTTGCTCTGATTGAGGTCCGCTTTGCCCCTCGAAATCACAATAGCTTTTTTGTGAATTCTGATCTTCAAGTCATGCACACAACTTTCCTTGGATTTAGTCTACACCCGAATTTTCAAATTAAGTATAGTGATTTAGCCGCTGCATACACCAGGCTGAAACCGAATGGCCGTCTATTGTTTCTGCACATTTTTATCCGACTGTTTATGCCCATTTGGGAATGGCTTGAGGTACTGATTTTCCGCCATTGCTGAAACTAACTTGGCTTTCGGGAGACCGTATAAATCCGGTTAATCTTCAAAAGCGTATCGGAAACAAATTTCTTTTGCATCTCGTCGCACTCTTGCAATTGAAAAATGACATCTTTGGCTGTTTGTTTAGGATATATCTGCCCGTTCGGCAATTTCACAATGTCATCGATGGTCCAGTCTTTCTTAAACTTGTCGTCCGTTAGACACAGTACGTAGTAAATCATCATTCCATAGCCAATTTGTAGCATCTCATTTCTCTGAAAAAATCCTGGAAAAGAAGCGACCACAACTTTTGAATTTATGCATCATTTTGCAAACACTGCTATTAGGATGCAGCGCAGTTGAACGGTCCAATGTACAGTTCTAGATTTTTGGACGTCGCATGTTAAAGGGCACATGAGATGTTCGGTGTAGCAAGAATACAACAAAGAAAAATTTCAAACCAACTGAATGCAATTTTGAGACATTGATGCAAGTTGAACGGGAACACTTGAGTTCACGCATATGATTAACCGCAAAACCAATCAAAGGACGAACTATAGCCTATAGAGCTTTTAGGAGTTGTGCGAGGTAGATTCAAGTGAAGCAAATCTCGAAGTCACCCCTGCCAGACAGAAATACTCAGTGGCAGGTCAAAGACTTCCAGAGGAGAGCGTTCCACGTGCAGTCTAGATTCAGTCTTTATAAAGGAAAGGGCGTCCGTTGAGAACAGTGCGAAATGTGATATTAGATTGATGCCGATATCAACGAAACAATACACTTTCCGTTTTTTGATGATTATTTGGACTGGCACGAGTTGCACTCATATACATAGACCGCCGACCGGATCAAAAAAGCGGAAAAGCGCGGAAAACTTTTATGAAGACCAAATAAAAATTCCTGATTTGCCAAAAAAGAATCAAAATTTGCAAGAAATCTTCAGGAAAATCATTTTACCAAAGCCATTCAAGCCACTGGCCACAAGCCTATATGTCGCTTGCTTTTCTGATTTGTAATCACATCAAAGGTAGGTGCACATAATTTGCATCAAGTGGAACAAAAACCACTTTATGTTTTCTTACCGGGCACGTTCCCCATTTCATTTATTCTTCAGGCCGAAGTAAAAATACCGTTGTGTTTCTTTGGCAGACAATATGCCATTTTCTTACCGGGGTACAAACTCCAATCAATTTTCTCAAAAAACCCAACCCATTTTCATACAGGGGCTGAAACTATATTCCATTTTCTCCAGGGGGGAAAAACTTCATTCCATTTTCTTCCGCTGAGTGTAAGCCCCATTGCATTTTCTTACCGCAGTGGAAACCAAATGCCATTTTCTTAACGAAGCAAAACTCCATTCCATTTTCTTCCGCTGAGTGTAAACCCCATTGCATTCTCTAACCGGAGTGGAAACCAAATGCCATTTTCTTACCGAAGCAAAACTCCATTCCATTTTCCATTTGCCTGAAAATAACCAATTTAATTTAGCATCGTTTATAGCCAGGTTTGCTCTACTATGAACCAACCTCCTTGTTCTCTGAACAAATTTAGCAGCACCAAAATGGTCGCCTTCTGATCAGGTGTTGATTTGTCGAAAACTGTCTTTAACTCATCCTCTGGAAAAACCGTTGAATGGTTGTAGACACTGTCCATCTCCAATTTCTGCAGCTCCAACATCACCACTTTGGTAAAGCCTACGGAGAAAATGAACAAGTGATGTGTACATTTACAGTATGTGTACATACTACGGTTAAACTTGCGCATTTATTTTGAAAAATTTGCTTTTATTGCGAATAATTTGAATTGAACATGAATAACTTCCTTTTAATAACAATTTGCATTGAATTAGTGTTTGCTTTGACCAAAATATTAATAAATTGCATTAAACACGACTGATAGCTCTGTCTGCATGCAGGGGTACCCACATACGAAATGACACCACCGTGAGCACTTAATTGTGTGTTATCCTGTACAAACAACCGCAGCTCAAAATTCTATAGCCTTGCCGGCGATGCAGGCCCAAAAGTCTTTGGCCATAGGAAAAATGTAAATTGCTGTTTTTGTCAAATTTTGTGATCTGAAACCTTTTCTTGCTCTAACCACGGATGTCAACACGAAATAGGAACAACGTGTGCATATTCAGGGATGCCCAAAGTCTTTGGCCACTTCAAGAAATTAAATTATCTGTTTTTATGATATTTTTTGATTTGTGACTTTTTCTAGCTCCCACTACGGAAGTCACCACTTTATTCGGTGCTAAAATTTCCGGTCAAAAGTCTTGACATCCGTGGTCAGGGCAAGAAAAGTTTCACATCACAAAGTATGATAAAATAGCAAATTTACGTTTTTCCTATGGCCATGACTTTTGGACTACCCTGTATATTCGCAATCGTGATTAAACGACGTCAAAGGTCGGTTTGACAAGTTACCGATAATTATTTTTGGATTTGTTGGTTTTTTAGTCTGTTGAGAACAAACGATAGCAATAGTAAAGCAGAAAGCTGTGAGATTCCAAAATGTCAGTCGCAAGATTGGCGTTTGGTAAAAGAGAAGCCTGGGGAATTTTTTCAAAAGTGGACGAGGAGATGAGAATTTGAAACATGATAAACATTTCCTGGAGTAAACGAATTATGGCTGGAGCGTAGATAGTTAACCGAAAATGGTGAATGTTTCGTTTTTTAGAGATGAAATGTGATTGTCTGCAGAAAGTCCGAATTTTTAATGCTAAATGTTTTTTGTTGCTAACGTAGTTCGGTAGTTCATACTTTGTGTCGTGATTTTGTGCAATTGAGCAGATTGACGAACATTTGTTTTGACGTGAGCACCGTGGTGTGACGCTTATTGGTATAACCCTTACAATCCACAATTTTTAAATTGGTGTACCTAGAACCAACTTCCTTAGACGTGATTACCTGTTTATTTTCGTTATCTCAGCTAACCAAACCTGATTTCACCCACTGCCCTTGCTGCCTATTGCTTGTTGACGACCTACTGGTCATTTTTCGCCTATATTCCTTGCTGTCGGTCGATGTAAACCTCTGCTTGATATGAGCATAAGGCCCAAAAAACGCCTCAGAATATCGGGTATCTACATGTGGCTACTGACTGTACAGTGCCGGGAAAATTAATGGAACCACACATGCAATTTAAATGCAGTTTCGGTAGTCAATGATATTTTTGATTCCGCGACGAAAATTTATACCACCAAAGTTTTTCCATTGTAGTCCAACCTAATGATGAAGAAAAAAATCGAAAGTGTTTTTCTAAAATATATGTATATGCAATAAAATTGGCGAAACAAAACTTGTGAAACAGATGTCACAACATGTTGATGAAACACGACACTTTTTTCTTTGTGAAAAAGAACACAAGTAAGGGAAAGTTTCGGAGGCAACACCATTTCGGCCATATAATTTACGTTAGTGGCTCCATTAGTTTTCCCGATGCTGCACATTTCAAACGCTTGAAATATAAGACGAAAAGAAATTAAACATGCAGCCTTCATGTCCATACCCTTTGATTTGATGACGACTGCAGACGTGTCCAGAAAATCCAGCACTCTTTCCACCTCTTCCTTGACATCCTTATCCATCCCGCCTGCAGACTGATATTTCTTGAGGTTTTCAGGAGACACAAAACTGTTATACCTCTGAAATGCGTTATTATTTATCATCGGTGCGTACTTTGCTCTCGCCTTACCGCCTTTGATCAAATCTTGTGCCATAGCCTGACGTTTTTGTTCTATAAGATACACAAGATGGATGCCGAAGTGGAAAGGAATTACATAATACGATGAAAATACACGCACTTAGCGTATATTCCCAAAAAATATCACCACAACAGCGAGATTAGAATTCAATGTGCCACAGCAAAGATTCCCCAGGACCATACAAATCGAAGCTAATCAGTAGAAATAAGTGATCCGATCCCCCATAATTGTTCTTGGCAAATGGATAGCAAGCGTTCCCGTGTGTAGATACAAGTGTCCAATCTGTGAGCATATGCTTGCCGGATACATGCACAGGGCACTTCCAATCATTACACACTTGGATCTTCTAATGGTTTCGTTGTTCACATCGCGTTAACTTTAATCTCAAAGAACAGGAAATTACAGGTCAAATGAACACGAATAACAGGTCAAGAAATTGAAATACCTCTCTCCTTATCAGCCCACGATTTAAGAAGCTCTTGCATTGCAGAACCATATTCAATATTCGGGTCATCCATAAATTGCTGAATGCTATCCAGGATACCATCCAATTGGCTTTCATCAACTGGCGATTTACTTTGCTTATATTTACCGCTCTTTTTCTTTGCTTGCAAAGCAGTGGCACGGTCCAGGAAGAGTTTCTCTTCCTTCAGGTTAAAGTCGAAAGCTGCAGCTAAAATTACAAATAGTATAAAGGACAAATGTTTGCGCATTAATCTATCGCTGTGCTTCAGGGATGCTGTTTCATGTTTTAGCGAAAGGACTGTGCGCATGCCTCCCTGAAGGTCTGGAGGTGCCCCTCAATTACTGGGATTTGTGAGAGAGCCGGATTATGGTTACGAGGGATGAAATCTTGAGGGAGATGTATTCGAGTTGGAAGTAGCTACCTAGAAGCTGGAAATTTTGATATTTTATGGTGTTAATTTTGGACATTTTTATGATGATCCAGAAGCAAAATTTCAATAGTCGGACTGAGCAGAATTCGAAATTTGAAGTCGGGTCGGAACTTCGCGAGGTCGTAACGAAATCGGAACTTTTCGGATCGGAAGTTTTCCGGAATCGGAACTTCATTCGGAATACGAAAATAGCGACAGAAATCGGAATTTATGCCGCCGGAACCGCAATTGGCTGCAACTGGCTATTTTGTGTTGTGATGATGTCAAAAGAACCTTCTGACCTTTCACGTAATTCAGACCCTGGAAAATCCTCATTTTTGAACAATTCCACCCTTGCGGAACTCCGAAAACTCGGAAAATCGTTTCATTCCTCCGAAAGTTTAGGCACAATTACGATTTTTCGGAATTCTGAAGCATTTCCGAAAAAGTCGGAATTCCGAATTTTCAGAATGTGGAGAAGTTCCGTTCCGCGTTTGTTCCGATTCCGATTCCGAGTTCCGAATTCCGAATACGGTGATCCTGCACACCGTTATTCAAAAGTGGGAGTGCCACAAGCATAGACGCAGGGAGAGCATGATGCGAACAGCTAAGAGGCATTCTTGGTCAGGGGCCGTTGCACCAATGTCCCCTTTATGTTGTCAATATTGCGACACTTTGGTTCTCACTTCTCTCACTTCTTCATCTTCAGTGTGCACTTCTCTGCGTCTGCCCGTTGCTCAGGCATTCACTTCAACATACGTACTTCAACATACGTACATACGTACTTCAACATGCGTACATACGTACTTCAACATACGTACGTATATTGGCCATGCTAATTTTCGAGATGGAACAAGTTCTGTTCTCTTTGGCACCACTGTTTGACGACTTTCTGCATGATGGATATCCAGCAGTTGAGTCAGGCAGACATAAAGATGCGAACTGTGAAAACGCGGATCCTTGTAGCAGGTTATTCAAAACTCTGCAATTTTTAAATTAATACGACTGAAATGTGACGGAAGAGTTGCACGACCATAATACTTGCTCATTACAGTCGTATTAATTTAAAAATTGCAGATCTCTTAATAACCTGCTACAAGGATCCGAGTTTCCACAGTGCGCATCTTTTATGTCTGCTTCTTTTGAAAACTGCTGGGGCCCCATCGGAGAATCGTTAAACAGAATGGTGCCAAAGAGAACAGAATTTGTTGTTCCATCTCGAATCAGTGAGGCAAATATGTTGGCCAGTACATGATAAAGATATGCCGTGGTCCATCAGAACGGTAAGATGACAATATCGTTCTGTTCGCAATCCACCGGTTTTGCTGATCCTTGAATTCGAGTCTATCGTGATTGGCGACCCCTCGGCTACATTTGCTGCTGAATTTTATCCGGTCAATGCCTTCTCCAGAAATTCCAGTGGCGTTGCCGAAATTTGAAAATTCTATACCTTTGTCAGAAAATGGAGGGAAAATACCATGGTCTATTTTTCGGCGCTACCTTCCTCACCGTTTCCGCCTTTTCAATCACTGAAAAGATTGAAAAGGGGGAAACGGTGAGGAAGGTAGCGCCGGAGATAAAATGGACTGTATTGAACAATACTCACCAAGGTAATTGCGGCGTAGCAAATGGAAGGTTTGTTTAACGTTTCCACGACCGCCCGGCCAATTGTTTATTCACTATGAATTTTCGTGGCGATTAACCTAATTTCGAATCGTTTAACTCTCACTGTACAGCAGTGTGGACTGTGGTGATCCCAATTGTCTCCAAAAGGACTTGCTCCCAGTCGAATTTCTCTTCCTGGAAACAAGTCCACGAATAGATTTTGATCAAGAACAATTATTGATCAAAAAATAATTGTTGAAGAGCAAATGCTTTCAGCATTTTCAACGATCAAAGGACGATCAGCGCTATAGCAAGAGCGGGGATTTAAGAGGACGCCTTATCCTCTGCCCAATGCAGTTACAAACGGATTGCCTGATCGGCCTATTCACACAATTTGCAATAAAAATATTGAAATTGAATGCATCCTCTCTAGCACTCCGTGGCGTGGGGAAACGGCATGTTCTGAACCAGCGGAACATGCCGTCTGAATGCGACACAATTTTTTTTCAGTTTGTGGATCACCAATGTGCTTCTGACATCTTCCTTTTCTGCGCACTGGATGTTGTCCAGAATAGATGTGAGAATTTCAATTTGGCTTGCGGACAATGCTCATCATCATTGTCTGTGTTTTGCGGAGCGGTATAATAATTGTCAGCAAAGGCATGACAGGCACTAACGAGGTGTATGTGTATTTCGATTCAAAATATAAGATAACACTTTATACCTAAGCGAATTGAAGGTTTCGTCATCAAGAAGGTTGTATATTTTCCTAAATTTTCATCTCTCTCTTCTTCAGTCTTATCGAGCAAGAAATAATTCCAAAAATCGTCGACCAGGAACTCTCTTATACATCTATTGAGATTCCCACCATTGCCATCTGAATTATCAGGGCCTGCATCTCCACCTGAACGCTGTACATCAACTACGATGTTCTTGACATCCTGATCGCTCCATCCGTACATCTTAAGAAAAGATTCCAATTCTCCCTTTCGATTGGCCGTTCGCAGGGCTTTGACAAAGCCAACAAGACGCATCAAGTCGTTATTCAGTTTTCCCATTTTTCCTGCAACAGCAAACAAAATCTTAGTTTGCCTGTACAGAATCCGCTAAAATTTGCTGAAGATACCTATACAGGAAATTTCAAGGCTCTGGTTTATGCCGTGGCCATATTTAATTTCAGCGGGGCTTGGAGCCATATCACGCCTCACACTAAAGCCGTAGTGTTTTGGGCAGCATTTTTTCATTGATTCTAAATTACGCCCGAATTGTCATGAAAATCTCGCAAGAAGAACTTTGGTGCGGAGGGATGGAGATGCAAGATAATATATTCATGAAACGCAGCCATAAGTAACGTTGGTGAGTATTTCAGAGCAACGACGTTGAAAACAGCGTTGAAAATCGTTGCCGCGTAAGGCCTATTACGCATATAAATGCGAAATTAAACTGAAATTCGGCGCCCGTTATTCCGGTTTCGAGAGCCACGTTTAATTTTTCCAAGACAATGGTAGAAAAAAACCGGTGTGGAAAATTGGCATATCCATGCTTCCTAAATATGAGGCCGATGATTTTCACTGGCGAAATCAGGGTACGAGCATTAAACCTATGACTTCGGCACTCCCAAATGATTTGGTGATTTTACCCGCGAAAACTTGGAATCAACCTCAGCGGGTGGGACCGTACATTTTTAAGCTTTCCAAAACAAAAAGTTTAGTCAAAATCCAACACTTCACTCATAGAAAAAAGCAGCGGTAAGTTAGGCCACTGAGGTTCTTTGAAAATGTAACAATACGGATAACCTCAAAGGCATTTATAAAGAACCCCAAATGAAAGCCTTATAAAAAACCATCAAGTGGGGTGATCTTAAAACGCTTCACGTGTTCCTCTCTAAGAACATGTTATGCCCTTTCCAATGGGAGTGACATAGCTCATCAACGTTCTTTGATTGCTGAGAGCACGTTATCTTATTCTGCCGTTACAGTGCTATCAAAAAGCCTTTAGCATGGCTTAATAACATTCTCAGGGGTGTTTTGAGCTGCCTTGGATGGTATTTGTCGAACTCTATTGTGGACGTTTGTAGTAACTTCCATATTCTTTGATGGCCATTCTGATGGAATCTCTCGTTGCCACCACTGGCTTTAAATAAGATTTCTGCAACGTTTTATGTGACCTTAGGAAGTCCTTTCATACCCACTCCACATGCATTTTGTACTTCCTTCGATATTCTTAGATACCCACTCCAAGAGCATTTTGGGCCCCTTTCGATGTACTTTGATACCCACACCGATAGCGTTTCAGAGGAACTTCGATGTTATTTGATAGCTCCACCAGTAGCATTTTGAACCCCCTTCGGTATTCTTTGATACCCACTCCAAGAGCATTTTGTGCCACCTTCAATTTTCTTTGATACCTCCACCGACAGCGTTTCATAGTACCTTCGATGCTATTTGATGGCCCCACCAGAAGCATTTTGTACCTCCTTCGATGTTCATTCTCACCCCTCCCAAGAGCATTTGGTACCCCCCACGATGTTCTTTGATGTCCACTCCAAGAGCATTTTGTGAGACCTTCGATGTTCTTTGATACCAACATTGCCGGCGTTTCGAAGCAGACTTATATGAAGCAGACTTCTTCTGCGGACTTCGCATTTTCTTGATCCTGTTGAAAAAAGAAAAATATTCAAGTCAAAAGTTGGATTAATGGCAACATGCGATGGGAAAATTCAACTGATTACGGACCTGTCCAACGCTGAATAGTCACAATCCGACGGTAGCAAGCAATCTGCTGTGATCGAAGAGACTTCTGGCGTTTAAAATAAAAGAAGAAAATATACGTCAAAAGTTGGATCGATCGGACAATTCAACTGATTACGAACCTGTCCAGCACAGAATGGTCACAATTCGACGGTAGCAAGAAATCTGCTGTGATGAAACATACTTCTTGCTGTAAAAAAGAATAAAATACACGTCAAAAGTTGGATTAAAGGCAAAATGCGATCGGACAATTCAACTGATTACGGTCATGTCCAGTGCAGAATGGTCACAATCGACGGTAGTAAGAAATCTGCTGTGACGAAACAGACTTCTTATGGGTACTTCTCATCCTCTTGATCCTGTGAAAAGAAAAGAAGAAAATACACGTCAAAAGTTGAATTATAGGCAACACGCGATCGGGCAATTCAACTGACGGACCTCTCCGGCGCAGAATCGTCACAATTCGACGGTAGCCAGAAATCTGCTATGATGAAACAGACTTCTCAGCCGAACTTCTCATCCTCTTGATCCTATTGAAAAAAGTGAAAGACATGGCAGGTCAAAAAAGTTGGAATGCAATCGATCATTTTAACAGATTGAAACATTTGAAAACTTACCATCAAAAAGACCAGTTTCAACAAGAAGACGCCGGGTATTCTCATTCTCTTGAACCTGCTGCAAGCAAAGAAAAATACTGAAATTTAAGTTGGTGTAAAATAGGTGAAAGCAATAAGAAGAGTCAGAATACGAGTAAATGCAATACGACTGTTCACTTGAACGGACTGCCGTTGATCAATGCAGATGAGTTTCTGCAAACGATTTTCAAAATTCCACGAGAAGCGACAGCAACAGGATCCGAAATTTCTTGGCTCAGTTGGACAAATTGCTGAGCGCATTTGCTGTGCAACGAAGGAGATCAAACTCAGGTCGTATAAATAAGATATATTAGATGGTCGTGCTCAGAACGCGCAGAGCTGACTGCTCTTCATTCGTGTGGCCTTGAATGACTCGTGTGACGTCACGCGAGGATCGAGGAAGAAGTTACATACCTCCTGCTGCAGAATGTGCTGCTGCTTTGGGACAGGAAATAAAATGTGTTGCACGGAAAGAGATTTTCAAGTGCAGGATTTTCAAGTGCGGCAGTGCGAGGGTGCTTGAAAATTTTCAATCTGAAAGTGCGACCCAGTCATAGCGGCTGGGTCGCACAGAAATCTGGAAGTCGATGCTTCCAAAATCTGGATGTCGATGCGGCCCATCCTGCTGCTCCAGGAACTTATGCAAAAAGCCCGAAAGAAGGGTTTTGTAAAATCACCATGAAAGGTGAACTCACAATGAACAACTAAACAATTTCAAATCTCTGTCTCGGGATATCTCACTTAATTTGACTGAATTTTGAACTCATCCCAAAATGTTTGGGATCAAATGTGAAATTAGTCCTCCGGTTTAGAAATTCGAGACTATTTTAGAATTGAAATAACTGGAAATAAAATCGGCAAACATTACTGCGGGCGCTCTGCATAGCCTTGATATGGGTTTTCTGCTGAATCAGAGTGGATTTAAATGGATTGCTGAACCTGAAACCCAAATCTGTCGCCTGACGAGTTTCGTGACCTGAAGTTTGAAATGCAATGAAAGCGTCATCCCGTTTCTATCCCAGCAAATTATCACAGGAAAAAGCAAAAACCACAGTATAGACTCACATTTGCCCCCAGTGATTAAATTGTAGGAGGCGCGGGGGGACGCCCCCTAGAAAAATAAGACGTGCAACAAAATTTCACCGCTGCAAAAATTTCACCTCAAACAAAAAAAGTAATTTTGACAAACGCCCCCCACCAACGCAAGACGTCCACATAAAATTTGGTTTTCCATGAGTGTCATTGCATTCCAAGACTGTCATTGCATTTTCAAATATCTGCAAAAACTGAAATTTGGCGCCAACGCTGAACAAGATATATACCCCCCATGCACCGAACATCAAAAAGGATCAAAACCTCTAATTCAGCCCATTCTAATCAGCATTGAAACGAAAAATCACGTGGAAGCTTGAATCGAAAAAAAGCGTGAGAGGAGAAACATCGCAGGTTGCTACTTCAACCGGAGGAGATAAACCCTAAAGTCAAATGGGGCACCCAAAATATGTGGTGATTATTGCGCGAAGATCGGTCTGAAAGCCTATCTTCAGAGCGCAAGGACGACGTTTTATTGTTTGTAAAAATCGTTTTGCTTGGGAGGACATTAAAGAACAGCAATTACAGTACATCACATGCTAAAAATCACTAAATTCCGATCAGTCGTTTTGACAATATCCATTGTTCTGTAAGCGGAAAAAATCATTCGTATCCATGATCAAAATTTCTCCCATCCTCGCATGACGTCACAAGCAGATTCGCTTCGAAACGACGAGAAAACTGGTTATTGCGCACCCCCTGATCAAACTTACCTTTACTTGGCGACGGACGGAATGAAAACGTTATTCGTCTGTACCCTCGGACGTCTCAGCGCTGGCATTCATGCGTCCAAATCATGAGGCAGCACACCATATTGTGTAGATAGTATAACGCAGCCCTCTTTCCCGAAGGATGGGCCCTTGCACACCCAATTTATTATGAGGAATTTAATCTCAGACCTGTTGCTATGGTCGAATGGGGGAAATTCCAGGCCACCTGCTCCATGCCAGATAGCAACACAATGCTCAATTGTCCACATCAGCTGAGGCAAAGTCAGCTGACCTTTTGAAAGTGGTTTTTTTGTTATTGTCATTTCATAATATGCCATCGGACTGCTTTTATACTGCCTTCAATAATCAAATCTCTTCAGAATAATTTGTTAATTCCCTTCAAAACGGTTTTGTAATAACTCCCTTTTCGTAAAATGACTCTGAAGTGCCTTTGTACTGCTCTCAAAATCTGAATCACGTATTATGGTTTGGTTTCATTGGTTTCTTATGGTTTCTTGGAAAACATGCAACAAGCTAAATCAAACCAACAGATCAAGCCAAATCATTTTACCGAACCAAAATCAAGCCTTATCTTTGCAGATTCTGATTCAGGACATCCCGTTCGACAACGGACCTAAAATATGACCTTGTGCTCCGCGGGGGTCAATGACGGCAACCCCAAAAGGGAAACGTCGGCGAAAATGTCCAAATGAACCAAAATCTCAAGCCAAAACGTTTTCCTGGGGCCAGAATAAAGCCAAGTCTTTACAGATTCTGATTAACGATACTCTGATCTACAACAGACCGAAAACCTGCCCTTATCCCCCACGAGGATAAGGCAGCGCGGATTGCCAGCAGCGCAGGATTGCCAGGATTGCAGGATTGCCAGCAGCGCATACCTCGTGGCTTGCACCGGTTCCCATCAGAACACCGAAGTTAAGCAACGTTGGGCCTGGATGATGCTTGGATGGGAGACCACCCTTGTACCACAGTTTGTGCTGCTGGAAGGGGGCTTAGTGGCCAAGTCCCTCGTCTCCTTCGGATGAGACGTTAAGCAGGAGGTCCCGTGTGCAGCATAACCCTGTGCACGTTAAAGAACACCTAGCTCCAAGTCCAAGACAGTGGCTTGGCAGGTTACACAACAGAGAAGCCACATCTCACAAGTCACGCATCACTGCTCTGCAGAGCATGACTCTCTCCGGGAACCCTGCGGGTTGGCGTGTATACGAGTTCTCGTACGCCGTAAAACTGGTCCGAGTCGTTTCAGTTGAATGCAGAGCAGAAATGGGCTACGATTATGGGGCATAGTTCTCCTTGCGAGCCCAAGGTGTGTGCAACAAGGTAAATGGTCGGACCACCAGCCGAATGGCTATCAGTCCATATGACTCCACGATGATGATGATGATGATGATGAGGATCAACAACGGGAACCGCAAAAAGAGGCAAATTCGGTGAAAAATGACCAAATAAACCGACCCTCGTGGCGCAGTGGTTAGCGCGTCGGACTCGTAATCTGAAGATTGCGGGTTCGAATCCCAGCTGGGACACGAGATTTGCCGTGGCACTTGTGTGTGCATCCTCCCTCGGCGAGGCACGGTAAATGAAATTTGCCATGGCACTTGTGTGTGCATCCTCCTTCGGCGAGGCATGGTGAATTCGGTCGGAAAGACAGACTTAAGTGGCCAGTCTGTTAGTCCTTCGGATGGGACTTTAAGAAGGAGGTCCCGTGTGTAGCATCACACTACGCACGTTAAAAAACACCTAGCTCCAGGTCCAAGACAGAGGCCTGGCAGGTTACATGAAAACCAGAAGCCACTTGGTATCACCCGCCGATACTCGACGTCGGTTCCTGCGGGTTGGGCGTCCATAATACCGGCGTTCGGCAGTGTGACTGGGTTTGGGACCTGGAGCGGTGGGTGCGTTGCGTTGCCCTCGGGAGATGCCGGTCCCGCCGGGACCCTTGATTGGGTGCCTGGAGCGGTGGGTGCTGGAGAAGCACTCCAGGTGACACTTGCCAGTACCTCGCCCCGGGCCATGGCTCGACACAACAAAAACATGAACGGTCGGACCACCAGCCCAAGGCTATCTTCCATAAGACCCAAAGAAGAAGAAACCCAAATCAAGCCAAAACGTTTTGCTCGAGCTCAAATCAAGCCAAAATGATTCGACATTTTAATTCACGTCTCTGCCATCTGCGCAAAATCTGATCACCTCTGGTGATCAGCTGCGGGTGACGGCTCCCTAATAACGAAAATAGGCGGAAAACCTGCAAAAGTTGCATGCAAGCAAGATTTTTTCTCTAGCCTTGCGATCAAGATCAATCTCCAAATTCCATAAACCTGTTTGCCAAATTCTTAAGAATAAAAGTCTTTTTTGATTATTACAATATTGTAAAAAACAACCTCTAGCATACAAGCAGGAGAAAAACATAAAGATAAACTTAACAACATCGCTCGTTCATCATCATCATCATCAACCGCCACCTGAGCTGACAGCCATACGGCCGGTGGCTCGTTGTATTCTTGCGTAGTCAAAA
Source organism: Sinentomon sp. SZTP_YWyxl (assembly GCA_030068105.1). Taxonomy (NCBI): domain Eukaryota; kingdom Metazoa; phylum Arthropoda; class Protura; order Sinentomata; family Sinentomidae; genus Sinentomon; species Sinentomon sp. SZTP_YWyxl. The sequence goes on along the minus strand of JASGXE010007323.1, from coordinate 37,862 downwards.
TGCGTTTTAGTGAAATCTTTGCAGACTTCGCAATCAATGGATCTTTCATTCTAAAAAATGCCTGATAATCTAAAAAAACCAACCCAAAATTGAAATTTTGCATTGATTTGGATTGGAGATCTTGTGTTTGAATCACAGGGCTCGAAGGAAAAAGTCTGGTTTGACACTTTTGCCATTTTAGCCAAATTTGCCCTTTTGGGGAGATCGGTGTTGACTTTATTCGAGGGGATGGGGTCAGATTTTTCGTAAGTCGCAGATTCGGCTGTTCTGAATCCGATTCTTCAATGATTTGGCTTGAGTTGGGCTTAGTAAAAAGATTTGGCGACATTCGCGCAACATTTTGCCGTTTTCGCCGAATTGCTCCATTTTTGAGATTTCCGTCGTTGACCCCTTGTGGGGCACAAGGTTTGATTTTGCGTCACTCGCAGAACGGGATGTTCTGGATCAGAATATGTAGCCAATATATGGCCTGATGTGGGCTCGAGGAAAAACGTTTTGGCTTGATTTGGGTTAATTAGTCATTTTTTCGCCGAATTTACACTTTTGTTGTTGCCGTCGTTAACCCCCCGTGGGAACAAGTTCGATTTTGGGTCAACCGTTGAGCGATATGTTCTCATTCAGAATCTGCAAAGATTTGGCTTGATTTGGGCTCGAGAAAAACAGTTTGGTTTGATTTGGGCTAATTTAGTCATTTTTCGCCGAATTAGCCTTTTATGAGGTTTCTGTCGTTGACCCCCCGTGGGGACAAAGGTCAGATTTTGCGTCGGTCGTAGACAGCCTGAATATGCAAGGAATGAGATTGATTTGAGCTCGAATAAAAAGGTTTTGCCTGTTTTGAGTCAATGTGGTCATTCTTCGCCGAATGAACCCATTTTGTGGGTGCCATCGTCAGGGGCGGTTTCAGCGATTTTTTGGGGGGGGTGTAAACCAGAGATTTCCCGACTGCTAAAGCGTATGATTTTCGGGATTTTCCGACTTCCCGACGAAGCGTTGCGCGAAGCGCAACGCCGGGGGTGGGGTTCGGGGGGGACGAGGGGGTGTCCCCCTCCCCGAAGGGGAAAAATTTTTGAAAAATGGAACCTCAAGAGGTGCTCAGAATGCGCAATTTTGGAATAAAACTTGCAAAGTTTTTGTCGCAAGCACCATTTGCACGCCCCGATTGAATTGACCTACTGAATTGACTTTACTCATATAGGACTGATATCTATCCATGATTTTATTTAACAATCATATTGCATATGATAGCGCGTTTCTTCATTGCAAATTCCGACTTCCAACTGTCAAACATGACACAAAAATTGGCGCAGTACCGATTAACAAAAGTTGGCAAATTGAGGGCATCGTGGGGACAGAACGGGGGATGATGAGGCAGGGGCAAAATCCCCCGCAGAAAATAGCCCTTTCCATTGTTAGGGGGATGCACCCCCAACCCTCCCCCCATGATCGGCGCCCCCGCTGACAGCAGACAACCAGAAAAAAGCCAGTCAAATTTACCTTGAAACAAGCGTTGGCGTCACTTTTTTCTTGATCACTTTTTTATTTGAAAAGGTAGAGCAGTGACTGATGACTGATTCATTTTGTTTATTAAAAAAAACTTCAACAGAAAAAAATTCGTTTTATTTATTTCATTTCATTCTCATCAACACAATATTCAAAATGAAACATGATTGGTTTTGATGTACCATGTCCCTATTTTGGCGATGGCCCAACGATGGCCCATCGTTGAGCACTCGTGGGGGAAAAGGTCAGGAATTGGATCAGTCGTAGAACGGGATGTTCTGTTCAGAAACGGAAGAGATTGTTCTTGATTTGGGGTCGAGAGATACGTTTTATCTCGACATGTGTTAAATTTAGTCATTTTTTCGCCGAATGTACAGTTTTTGGGGCTGCCGTGGTTGACTCTCCTAGTAGATTTTGGGTCAGTTGTATTGAAAAGGATGTTCACAATCATGATCTGGAAAGAATTGGCTTGATCTTGGCTCGAAAAAGAACTTTTGGCTTGATTTGGTTTAATAACGTTTTTTTCTCCGAATTTACCCTTTTTTGGTTTTGCCGTCGTTGACCCCCAAGGATTTTGGATCACTCTCAGTACGGGATGCCCTGAATCCAAATCCGGATACATTTGGTTCAATTTGGCTCGAGAAAAAAGGTTTTGCTTGATTTCTTGTTTTGGCTTGATCTGGCGTGATTTGACTTGATTTGGCGTCGTCCATGGTTTTCAAGAAACCCAATACTATTTGTTATACTCTTCTGAATGATTTTTTTATTATTTGCCATTTCATAATATGCCCTCGGACTGCTTTTATACTGCCTTTAGAAATCAACTCACATCAGAATAATTTGTTAATTCCCTTGAAAATGGTTTTGTAATAACTCCGTTTTCGTAAAATGCCACTGAAGTGCCTTTGTACTGCTCTCAAAATCTGAGTCACGTAATATTATTTTTTAATGCTATTCAGAATGATTTTATAGTAATTGCCATTTCATAATATGCCCTCGGACTGCTTTTATACTGCCTTTAGAAATCAATTCACATCAAAATAATTTGTTAATTCCCTTGAAAATGGTTTTGTAATAACTCTGTTTTCGTAAAATGCCACTGAAGTGCCTTTGTACTGCTCTCAAAATCTGACTCACGTAATATTATTTGTTAATACTATTCAGAATGATTTTATAGTAATTGCCATTTCATAATATGCCCTCGGACTGCTTTTATACTGCCTTTAGAAATCGATTCACATTAAAATAATTTGCTAATTCCCTTGAAAATGGTTTTGTAATAACTCCGTTTTCGTAAAATGCCTCTGAAGTGCCTTTGTAAGGCTTTTAAATGTCAAATCGCATCAGAAGTGGTCATTTATAACTCCAAGGTGTCATTGTAGACATGTCAAGTTTCAAATTATCACACCAAGGGACTTAAAAATCATCAAAGTATACCGAAAGACTTATAAAAGACCCCATTTGCGCTGAGGTAATTTGATAAGACCCTCGTCTTTGCGAAAGAACCCCATTTTTCGATTTTTTTGGCGGAAGCATTTGAAAGTCACCCAATTTTTTCAAAGAACCACGGGATTCTTTTCAAATACTCTTAAACACCCCAAATTTCTATCAGTGTTGGTTCAAGTTTAATCTCGCTTTATGGGCGATATAACCGCGACGGACGTTCACTTGCGTCGACTTGCGTCATTGTAACGCCCTTAGCTTGGAGGGGCACAGAAGGATCACATCACGTATTGATGTATTTTAAGAAATGTTGATCCTGGATTGAACAGTCCCTAAACAACAGCACCGGTATAAAATATTCAAGCGAAGGATAATTTGGATTCCTAAACCTTGCGTTTCGGGACGTGACGGATGCGGTGTTGATGGATGCGGTGGACACGGCGGAAAAAGATGCGATGCTGGTCATATCGTTCGATGTGTTACTGTTAAATGCAGGCATGACATTTTTTCGCATTAGTTATAGGATAACTGGGCTTCTGAACATTCGAGATACCTGGTAGTCGTGTGGCTACATTGGAATTGATTAAAATGATAAGACATTGCCGTTGCATTAACCTTGCTTAATCGAAATGGTCGCTTTAACCATTCTAATGCATCTCTTCGCGTACTCCGTCCAATCATCAGTCGACAGAAGATATGACAGAAAATCATCTCGCTGAAAATCCTTGATTATGTCATCATCTACGACAGAATATTGGAGATAGTACTGCAGTTTTCCCATTTTCTCAGCTTCCTTTAATTTTTCAATGAAAGAGCTCAGAATAGCAACATTCGTCAGCGGTGTCAAGAAATCTGAAAGAAATCGACATTTCAACATAGAATTTCCAAGAAACGGATTTCAGCTAACTGTAGAATGATCTTTTTACAAATTCTCGATCATGTGCGGTGAATAAGATTGACAACAAGAACAGTCAAATCGTATTCTACTTGAAAGCACAAGCGAAGCATGCTCACAAAGCATTAAAGTTAAGCCGGCTGTCAGGCTCCCGCAATTAAAAAATCGATTGATATGCTTAAATACATGTCGCGTTCTCTCTTGACAAAATCGTCAAATGGGGTCCAAATTCAATGATTTTGGTGTTTTGGAAAGCTTACTTTGTTTTTCGTTACGTACCTTTTTAACTTTGTTTTTAACTTCAACTAAAAAGATTTTGCCAGTTGTGATTGAGCCTTTACCTCATCCATTCTCTTGCCAACGGCTCCTTTTAAGTATCCACGAACAACAAAAAATTCAACTCTTCTTTTTTCTTCTCCATAGCCAAAAATCCACAAGTTTGACCAACCACATTTTTCCTCAAGATGTGCAACGCTCGTGATTGGTATTCTCTCCCAATCCGCTTGCATCTTAGCTTTCTGTCAGTTAACAGGTAACAAGGTCCCGCGCTCGCCCACAAAGGATCCATCATCTTTTCTCTGACTCTGAAAAGACAGAATGTCTTTTCGCTTCAGATTGGTTATAACGATTTTGGGCTCCTTGTTATGTTCTTTTTCTGTTTTGAAAACTCAACTAAATGCTCCTTTTCCCTTGCTGATTGGTACCATGCACTGTTCGCCATAGGGTTGTAGTTCTCTAGATTCATCCTTATCTGACGACATTCGCCCCTGTCTCCTTTTCAAACGACATCTTTGTTGAGCCAAATCGTTATTCTGCCAAATCGGTATTTTTTTTCTATTCTTGACTATGTGGGTATATACACGTCTTATCAAAAGTCTTCTAGCATGGGAGTTCATTATTAACTCAGGTGCCATTTGGAATCAATGGCAGCATATGCGCCGCAAAACATCATGACACTCGTGTGAGGCGTGAAGTTGTTCCAAGCCCAATGAAAATTAGATGGCCCCTGTGTAAACCAGTACTTTAAAATATCGCCAGTGTTCGAGGACTTTTGATGAGATCCGTATATGCTTGAATAATGGCTCCATATTAAAGGTCTTGACATAACGGCGTCACCTGAAACACGTTATATGCGCGTTGTTAGTGGGCAACTAAATTCCGTTTGGCCGCCACTGAAAATCTGCATTCTTTAATGCACATTAAGCATTTAATGCTCTATCGTGACACTTTGATCCCTTCTTGGGACATTTTGGGGAAACATTTGCTATTGGGATAATTTCTTCGACAACATTGACTTGACGCTGGCGGAACTTTCCTCTCGCTTCATTAATTAAAAACTTATTTCGACATTCAACCCCTCATTTTTGAACAAACAAGAACTTGCATGTCGTTATGTCCCTTCCCTTTCAAATATGTATTTGACCCTCCAAAGTAAAATGTAGCTTATAAATTCCCGAATGTTGAAAAGTATAAAGTCAGCATAAAGCAATGGCAGTGAACGGACAATAAAGCGCCTTCGCGCACAACACTGTGCTGCTTTTGCCTCTTAGTTCTATGCAAAGAATTCAATTTACTGGTCAGTTTGGAATTCATAACATCATCATCTTCGATCCCCTCTTCCGTGGTGGTTTCAAGAGGTTTCAAGGTTTCGAGCAGATTCGCAAGATCCCGACCGTAGCTTTGGCATCCTGTTTCCGCTACCTCTGCGGACGTTTCGTCTTTGCAGAAGTACACCTTTCCCTCACCGTAGGGGTCATCGTCAGGGTCCAAAAACCCTACGACATTAAACTCATCTTGCTTTGAGTTGAGAAAAAGCTTCAATCCATCGGATGCGGTCGCCTCCTCCAACTTGTTTAAACCGCTGAGATATCCTTCATCTCGAAGGCCTCTTCTGATGTATCGCCAGACTGGATCATGACAATCCTTGGAAATGGCCTTTGTGATTTTGGCGAAGATATTGTCAGCCTTTATTGACGGGCTTGCTTTCATACCCTCCGCTTCGATGGCTTTTAAGGAAATGGTTATAGAGGATACAATTTTAGCTAAGGTTACGGAAAGACAATCGATAGAATCGTTCCACAAGTTTCCGCAAAAATGGAGTCAGTTAGTTGTGTTGACTCAGGTTTGGACACTGCGTGCTATTTATGCATTTATTTTCCAAATTGGCCCTGAGGTTACCCAGTCAAGTGGAGCGGCATTTTCTGTACTGCCGCCTCTATATATATTAATTTCCATACAATTGGTGCAATGTTTGCTGAAATGTGCATGTCAACTTTATGCAAGCAGTGTTGCAGAGAACTGGATCGCGTGGCGACTCCGCCATTTCCCTTTCTAATGCAATGGACAAAAAAGTTAGTGCTAACTTTGCGGAACATTTTCTGTGTGAATTGGATCATGAAAAAGCGTCCTGTTTTAATTTAATTTAATTTAATTTGCACACAATACTGCCCCAAAGAATTTTGGGGGCAGGGAGCACACCGCTCCATGGTACTTACAATTCCGTTTTCAACAATATCGTCAAATAAATTTAAAAAAAGGGTCGGCAGGTAAAAACAAATGGCAACAATAAAATAATGCATGAAGTGCATGAGAAATCGCTCCCGTTTCACTGACGCATGTGATTTAAATGAGGGGGGAGGGAAATGCCTTATCGAGCTAATGTCTATTTCAGGAGCGCTTTGGAAACAACAAGACGGAGTGTCGAGGGAATTCCAATCTCTTATGGTTTTTGGAAAAAATGAATTCAGAAGAAAGTTGTGTCTAGGTGTTGGATATGAAAAACAAAACCCGTGGTCGGAACGGCGTTGAACTGGTTTGAGGCGATAGCAGTCAGGCAGAGGAACAGGGCATTTTTGGAAAACAAGGTCAGAAAAAATTTTGAGTCGGCGGTTACGTCGTCTATCACGAAGGGGTTCGAGTTGGAGTTCTGACAAGATTGCTGAAACGGAGGCACAGCGACGGAAGTTCCCGGAGATAACCCTGGCAGCACGTCTCTGGGTACTTTCTAAAATATGAATCTCGGAAGCAAGCATCGGGTCCCATGCAGCGCTCGCGTATTCCAGCACTGGCAGCACAAAGGACATATATGCCTTCCTTCTAGCTGCAGGAGTCGAAAACTTGAGATTCCTTTGGATGAAGCCGACAAGCCGACTCGCTCTTGAGGCAGTCGATCGAATATGGTCGCCCCAACTGAGGTCGGCTCTTAGGATTACTCCTAAGTATTTATAGGCTGGAACGCTTTCCAATGGGGTGCCAGTTAGGCAATAGCAGGGAATCATGTACGGGGAAGGGTTAACATCTCTGGAAAAGGACATTGTTTTGCATTTATCGGGATTTAGTCTCATTCCCCAGGTGTTGCACCACTCAGAAATGCGGCTAAGATCGTCAGACAGTATGTGGATATCTGTGGGATTTTTGATCGCTCTGTAAAACGTATACATGTGAAATGTAGACATGTAGCAGTTAACCAGGTGGAGTTTGCTCCGTGCATTATGCATTGACTTGTGGAATGCACAAAGGAGGTACCATTTGCATTTTTTATATGCTGGTATGCTGGCGATTCAGTTCTCTGTTCCAAAGTCTGTGCATGGTTATTTTTGTATTTTTGTGTTTCTATGTTCGTTTTGCATGCTTTGCATGCAAGCCAAGTTCGGCGACTTTGCGACGACGGCTAGATAGATTGATTTTCGATCAAGAAGATTTGCCGAAAAGAATATAAAAGTGGCCAAATTGTTTTCGAAAACCCACTCCTTCAAGAATTTTCGCGGTAATAACCCTAAAGGGGGTGAGGTTGCGGAAAACTTGTTAATCCAATTTTTCTACTGCAAATGTGGAACAGCCTCTGCAAATTTCAATCGCTTTGGATCTTTCGAGTGTCTTGTACCCAATTGCCCCACAGGGGGCTTTTCGTGGTGTCACGGGGTGGGGTGCGTTTAGATGAGAATTGGGATGGTTTATCTCGGGGTTTTTACTTGGGATAGCACTCTGAACCTCGTTTATATCGCAGCGATCCGAATTCCTTGGATGGATCAAGCACACTACAGTAAACGAAAACGGGAGTTCTTCTACTGGATGAATACTTGTAGAGTTTATTCACAACTGGGATAACGATAACTCAAGTAACTTAACACAATGTTCGAATATAACGGTGATTTCACAAATCGATAAAATCCAATCCAAATGTCTGTCGCTCAGATGCCCCTTTGGTCACGCAACACTCTTTGCTGCGATGTACCGCTTTTGCCGATCGAAACTCGGGGAAACTCCGAACATCTCTTCGGGAGTCAAGTGACTTCTCCGTTCGGGTGATCACGAGCGACTTCTCCATTCGGGGGTTCACGAGTGACTGACTTTGGATGGGTTTTGACAATTTTCTCGATAACAAAATCAGTTTTGGCGTGGAAGGTTTTCTAGTCCTTGGTTTTTTTTAGCCCAGAGTGTGACAAAAATGTAAAACAACAGAAGGAAATGTAATGCGAAAAATAACATCAGCGAAAAATAACCAGAAAAATGAGTGAAAATTAGGTCTAAATGATTGCGAAATCCTTGAAACGAGCGAAATGTATCCGTCTGAATGCCACCTTTGCCACCCACAAAAACGCCATCCAGAGGTCGTCCCCTGATGCATCCCCACGACACGAAACGGTCCCCGGCGAACAAAAAAGAATGAATGAATCAATGACTTAAATTAATAAAAATGAATGAATTTTGGAATGCAAACTGAAAAGGTATTTCGAAATCTCTTGGACTGGCTTCACATAAGAATTTGCTAAAATTGACAAAACATAACTCGAACCAATGGGAAGATGTTACGACAATATTTAAAACGTGATTGCTATAATGGACCTGTTTTCTGCCATGCTGCTAAACTCCATTCCAAATAAAGATGCCCTTAAAAATACACGTCAAGTAAAGAAGGAATAAAAACTTTTAAATCTATTCAGCTCGTTCCCGTTACAGTGGGCACAACCCACGAAGTTGTGAGTTTCAAAAATATTTATTTTTCCACTTTTATTTCCACTGACATGAGGAACTATACGGCTGCAAATTTGATAGTTTTGGGTGATATTGATTTTCGGACCCACAATGGCCTATGGGAGCTTTTCGTCGAAAAATCTCTGATGTATATAGGTTTTCGAAAAAATATTCTTTCATTTTTCTCGAGCTGGATTGAGAAACAATTTATCAAATTTTCTGTACTTTTCAAGAAAATTCCCTGCGGAAGTCGACAGTCAACATTCTATGGATTGCAAAGCAAACTTTTCTATCGCCACTTGAATTTCGCTCAGACCCGCAGTAGAAGTCACCAATATTGTTTATTACAAAGAGGGTGTGCCAGAAAAACAAATCCGGTGCCAGAGAAACAGAGACAAATAAGTTTCGATAAGAGTAGCGATAATGAAGATATCCCAAAATGATTTCCATCGCTATCGAGATATCCCGAAAATCAAATCTTTCTGATCAAAAACAGAAGCCGTAAAAAATATTGAGCACCGGCAGGATGAACACGGAGAATGTCGCCTCGCCGAAACCAGAGCAATAGCAAGGAAATTCAACAACACCTTTTGTGGGAAACCATCTGGCTAGATAATCTCGAAAATCAATGGCTGAGAGTATTCCGCTTTCAATTTCGTAGCATAATGGTTTTTGCTTCTCGTGATCTATAAGAGTGATCTACAAGTGATCTACGAGTGATCTCAACAGAAGATGTCGGCCCTGACAGTTTTCGAGCGCTGAATTTATGTGCACACCAATCCACACTTAAGCCAAAAATAAAATAAAAGTGTTAAGAATTTACGTTCTTCGAATGTCATAAAATTCAAAAAAGCCACACATTGGAACGTAACTCCCAGTTATTGGAAATAATCGAGCTGTCCAGTTCAATTCCTCTGGAAGTTCAGCGACATCATAATCGACCACTTAGTGATGTTTGAGTGCAAAGTATTCCGAGTTCAAATCCTGCGGACGAAATGCAAATCGATCTTACGAGTACCGAAGATGGATAACGGAAGTCGCTACGATATGAATTCCACTATGCGTACACTGAAGTTTTATACAGATCTCATACGTCCTTGTCCAGATTTTCATAATCATTCCTATGTTAATTTCACCTACTTCATATCCGTGTTCTTCTTGTGCAACAATGTCAAAATCATGTGCACAGCACTCAATTCTCGCCATACATCTAAATAAAAGTTAGAAGCGTATGTGGTTGTATCAAACAGGGTCCGCACTTCAGCGCTGTTCATTGTCATGTAATGTATAAAACAGAACGCGAAATTAAACATGGTTCATGAAGTTACCTTGTAAGAATTAAAGGCAAACGATTTTGAACTGATGGAATACAAGACCGGAATTTGACCTTTTTTTTTAACAATTCCCATGCCAAAAAACGCAATAAGCGGGCATAATTTTCTTACGTGTCGCAATCCTAGATTCATCGCCTTCCATGGCCAACTTGATGTTGTATAATATCTCTAGAAATTCAATTTTCCTGATTCCAAATGTGTCAGTTGAATCCACGTTTCCGATGAACATCGCCTTCATATTCTGATCATCCAAATCCTTTGCCGCTCCTAATTTCTCGATAGCTGATCGCAACTTTTCTAAACTAGGCTGCAATTCTTTGCGGATCCTGTTGTTAAGATCAAGGTCTTTGTAAGTCCCATCAAAAATTTTCCTAGCGGCTGCAAGAGGCGTAACCCATATGTGGGGACCACGTATCATCATTACAGGATCAATGAAGCTTGCTATCAGGACGAGTAGCCAAAGGATGCTAGATGACGCTGGCAACCTTGACGGGCTTCCCTCTAGAAAAACATCAACCTTTGGTTTGGCGCTCGGTGGCTGCTTGGCGCCAAGATTGAAGAGAGCCTGAATCGTCATGGCTGGAGAAAATATATCCTGAAAACACGCAAATCCTCACAGTTATCTCAAGTTATATCAAGTTTTATCTTTATTCGCGTGCAGATCCAAGAACGGCCGGAATCCCGAAAGTCTTGACTTCGGAGGACCGAACAGCGGAAAAAATACTTTTCTTCTGTCATGTCAACAGCGTGCACATAGAGGCCTAAAACTTGCGAGATTGCCAGTTTTGGAAGTCGACGGTTCCGCCAACCTTTCCTCCTTCGTCGACATCGTTAGGATCTTTCCCTCCATCGCAGGAGATCGAGGGAAAAATCACTCGATTCAACAAGAATTTGCGGTTGACCGCGGCAAAATAGATTAGCGCAAGCAATTGAATTGAATTGTTTATATTTAAGGGCTTGGCCCCGTTTCATATATGAAAAACAGCAACTTACAAAAATTAATGTTAGAAGCACAAGAGAACCTCATGACATTCAAGACTGATTTGCAGAACTGATTTGAAGACAGCTGATTTGCAGTTGATTGTTAATTGGTGCGGGAGATCTGGCATGAAAATTAGTAGCGAGAAGTCCAAGATTGTCCCATTTGGTGTCCAAAACGTCACAGTCCCTTGTCACTACTCAATACTCCATGACCGCCTGGAAGCGGTTCCTCATGTTAAATATTTAGGAGTTACGATTAGCAAAGACCTATCCTGGAGTAGGCACATCCAGCAAACGGCCAAAAACGCCTCAAAAACCTGTAATTATATTTTCCGGAATTTAAAATTTGCGCCCATACCTCTGAAAAAAGCCGCATATGTTTCTGTTGTTTTGCCATCCCTTGAATATGCTTGTGCAGTGTGGAATCCGGCGAAAAAATGCGATATTAAAGCATTGGAAAGCGTCCAAAGAAGAGCAGTCAGAGCAATCTCGGGTAGATATGAGCGAACTGCCAGTGTCTCCGAGATTCTAACTCAACTTGGATTGCCATCGTTGCAGCAGCGGCGAGATGCCCATTGCCTTCAGCTTTTTTCTGACATCCTCACTGGTTCATATGATTTTTCATTCCCCCGTGGTACACATTAAAACCTACCCAGCGCCGTCTGGACAATGGTCTTAGCTTTTATCACCCACTGGCTAGGCATTCAGCCTACGCTAATTCTTTTTTTCCATCAACCATTCTGAAGTGGAACAACCTTCCAAAGAATGCTCCACTGATTTCCAATTCTATGGCACGAATCTCCCGCACCAACTCAAATGTTCACAGTTGATTTTAAGTTTTTGACACGTGACTATGCTTGCGTAACATTTTTAACTTGACATTTTTCTTTTTTTTTCCTTGTTTGTGTTTATGTGGTGTTGTTTTTGTTGGCAGTGCCGATCGGGTCACTGTTTTGTTGTTTTATAATAAAAAAAAATAAAAAAAAATAAAAAAAGACGAAACGAAAAACCCAAACGACAGCAAGTACAGGTAGGAGTGAGATTGAAATGCAGAGCTGTAAAAGGCGAACATGATCTAATTGATGGAACTCCTAAAGAATGCGTAAAGATGTGCTTTCAGCAGATTTATAGAAATTGGAGTTTAAAAATTTTTGCAGGTAACGAATTCCAGTCAGGAATCCTTCTCTGAAGAAAAGAAATTTTCTCAACATTAGTCCTGGGGCATGAAAGAGTTCTTATTTTGAATTGATGGTCATGCCGAGAAATGAATGAATATTGGTCTCTGAATTAGGCAAATGATGCCTGAAACACATCAGGACAATAATGCAGCAGCTTGTAGCTCGGCCCAAAAATTTGCAGCTGTATGATCTGTCGCTAACTCTGGCAAATAAATTTAGGAATTACTTTCTCATTTATATTCGCAAAACATAAACATTCTGATGAAAAAAAAATTCAATAATTCGACAGTTTTCCTGCAAATTAAGAACCAGAATGTTGAACAAAAGAAGGACGATGCATTTCAGAAGTAATTTATCCAGATATATCTCTTTCCTGGACAGTTGCCTGGACAGCAGGCAATTGTCATTTTTCGTTGTTACAGCAAAAAAACTGCTGTTCATTACAGATTTAATAATTCAAATTTTGGAATTTTTAAGGTTACCCGGGCCAGATACGAACATATTCTGTGCAAAGGCTTTCCTTCCCACCGGTTTCCTGCTTCTTCTCCGGCAATATTGCTCTACAAGTCACATATGGGCATTCAAAACATCTGGACAAATATCCAATATCGTTTTTAAGGTAATTGTGCAATTAATATTGGATTCATTTGGATAAATCTCATGTTCGTTTGGTTAATGATAATGAAATTCATCAATTTGAATCGAGATGTACCATGAAATTCATCAAAATTGTTAACGGTCTTGAGAAGACCTGGAAGGCTCTTGCTCTGCCAATGCCAACAGCTACAAATTACATTGCCAGATAACTGCAATACGATACGCGATAGGAATTATGATGGAAGAAGAAAAGCAAGAAAATGTTTGTTGATAGTCAATAAAAATTTATATAATCTTTTTGAAGAAAAGAAAGGCTTTGCGACAGAACCCAAGTTCTGCCAGCCAGAGATACAAATTTCACGACTGAGTTACAACAGAGAGCGAAGCTTTGTGAAAGTTGGCCAAACCATTTCGACCTTTCTCCTGAGTCTCCTTCACAAGTCAAATTCTCTAAATCAAAATTGCCATTTTGACAATTTTCGCATTAAATTATCGCTCTTGTATCGGTAATTCTCCGCTATTCCAGAAAATACCCGATCGGATGAGATTTGACCACCGATCGCATTAAAATTGAGCCCATAATGTTTATCAAGGACCAGAACGGTCTCTTTGAGGACTTGACCAGCAATTTCTAAAAAAATCGCTCCTTGTATTTTTGTCTTTTGTGGCGAAATACTGTTGAACAGGTCATTGCGTTTGGGAGTTATGGCTCCTAAAAAATATATCAGTCGTACATCCGACCTTCTTTATCATTATCACAAAATATGCACATAGAGGAGGCCAAGTTGATGCTGTTTTTATAGATTTTGAAAAAGCCTTCGATTTAGTCCCACATGCAGCACTTGTGTCCAAACTCAGAAAATTGGGCATCGAGAGTGTTGTTGTTGACTGGGTTGCTGATTTTCTCCTTGATCGCACACAACAAGCTAAAGTCAATAATGTTTTCTCAACATCTGGTAAGATAACATCTGGTGTGCCACAGGGCAGTGTTCTTGGTCCCCGCTTATTTTCCAATTATATTAACGATTTACCCAACAGTCTTTGTTGTCAGGCCTTCTTTTTTGCCGACAATTGTGTTATAATAATTAATATGAAATTACATCCCAGTATGATATCCAGTCCCTTCAAGAGTCTCTATACAGTGTTGAGTCATGGTGTTTAAAGTGGGGGATGAGGCTAAATGTTTCTAAATGTGTATTGATATCTTTTACAAACAAGATAAATCGGATCGTTGGTAGGTATTTGCTGTCTAATAGTGAGCTGCCTTCTCTGACAGTGTTGTTTATTTAGGAGTCACCCTTACAAAGTCCTTGTGCTGGGGAAAGCATATTGACAGGATAGTATCGAAGGCCAATTCTGCTTTGTTCTTTATTCGTCGCACATTTTATAAATCGAGTAGAAGCATCAAGGAAAAAGTTTACTTTGCACTCGTCCGCTCACTGATGGAATATGCTTCTGCTGTGTGGGATCCATATCACTTGTTGCATGTTGAGAAACTTGAAAGAGTCCAGCGTAGAGCTGCCCGTTTTGTTTCTGGATGTTACAGCTTCGCAAGTAGTGTTTCTTCTCTGATTTCTGAACTGGGGTGGATTTCCCTTGCTAAGCGTAGGAAGGTATCCAGATTAGGAGGTCTCGTTCAAGCATTGAACAATGTTGGTGGGTGGTAAAAAATGAAAGAGAACATTTCTCCTCCCACATACAGAGGCAGACATGATCATGATTTCAAGTTGATGGCTAGGCATACATGTCGGGATGTTGGCAAGTTTTCCTTTGTAAATTGAACTGTCAATGACTGGAATGCCTTAAATGCTGATGTTTTTGGTAATGGGGAAGATTTAACCCTAAATAAGTTCAAGAGGAATGTGCTGAATGTGGTCCCTGAGTAACAGCTCTTGTGGTGTTGATCATGCCCCATTGCTGCTTGCTACTTCTTGTTTGTAAAATTTGCAACTTGTTATTTTGTAATTTGGTTATTGTCTTTTCTAATTAAGTTTCTGTTGCCTCATTCTTGCTTGTGCAATGACTAAGCTTAGCTGTGTTTGTTAATTTGCGCTGGACCGTGTCCTAGCAAATTAAATTAAATTAAATTAAATATGCACAGTCCTTTTCCATAAAAGACAAAGATACAAAAACGTAAAATTCTGCAAGTTTTCCCCATTTTAACAATTCCAAATGTTTTTTTGACATCCAAAAGTATTCAACATCGTATTCCTTTGTTTGTATGTACTCATTCTTCCCGATTTTAGATGCTTGGCGGTAAAATTGCAGTTAGAAATGGTTGAGAATCGTACCGTACCAGTATTGGATATAACAAAAATTGCCTTAAGATAACTTTTATCTAGGATCTTATTGTACCTTGAGAAAAAGATGTTGCTTGAATGTTTCACAAAAAATCATATTTCAACTTTCGACATCACCTCTTTCATCACAAGAGTTTTGTTCCGGTTGTTGAGCTTTGTGGAACAAAGCTGCCCCACAAGCCAAGGTTTGCTATTGTAGTCTGAAGCGACGCAAATGAATACATTTTGTTAACCTTTTTGTTTACTTTTTATCGATTCGAGGACTATCACTGTATGAAACCCTGCCTAGAAATGCTGACGTACAACCTGCCCAATATTCGGCCCCACTATGCGCATGAGCCCTAAGAACGACACTGAAGTAGTAATTATTGCTGAAACAGAAGATTCAATATGCATTGGTTGCAGCAACGATCAAAAGAAAAATCATCAGCTATTATTTCTCAACCAGCCCTTTTCCTAAAAGGGGAATCTACAATTCCAGGAGCGCGTACTGCAAAAATCACCACATCCGAACATCAATTCGCGCTGTTCTTCAACGTGAATTGATGCGTTCTCATAAAAAGAATAGGAAGCCGGAATTTCGAGGTCGCCCCCAATGAAAAGCGGCTTGTCTTTCGGAGAAAGACACGGTCGTGAATAACTGCTCGGCCATATTTGGCAAAAACTGAATATAACAGTGGCGGGATGCCATATTTTGGCAGACACCTCATCAGGTGGCAGAAATCATGATTTGATCAAGCCCCGCACTGAAGGGTCAAAAAAGTGGTGCTAAACCACGCATGTTCAGAAAGCAAAAACTATTGGAGTACAGGTTCAGGGACGAGTGCGAAGCCATACTTGGTTGCCGCAAAGAGGCAGTGGTGCAGTGGCCGCAGTGGTGCAGCCCACTATAGTTTCACTATACATACATAAGGTCGATAGCAGATTGCTGTTCAATTAGGCTATTGCTCTGAAACAAACCGCAGGCAGTTTGAGTCCAGATGTTGGAGCTAAACAAACACTGATAATGGATGACCAAACGGTCCCCAACGTTACGTTTTGAAGTTGAAGAAGTGTATTTAGTTTCTCCACTTAACACATTGACTTCGCATCAACTATAACCTTACCCCCATCCTCACTGCTTATTGCTGTTTTTCGATAATTATTGAAAAAAACAGTGAGGATGGGGGTAAGGTTATTAAGGAGAGAGTATTAAGGCTCGATGAGGACCACCAATGAGAAGCCAGTATTTAGGCCCGCCCCTTTATGATGTCACTGTGAGTCACCGATGACGTCATCGATGTATCACCGATGCATCAACCATGAGTCACAGTGCGTTGTATATGCTTCAGGGGCAAATGTCATCACCCCCATGGACGTGGATGAGGTGCCTTTTGGTACCTTAACCTAGCGTAACCTTACCAACCTAACCTTACCTAACCTAAACTAAACCAAACTATTGATGTAAAATCCAGTTCTGGTTGGTGTCCGACTGTTGTTTGTTTCCGACCATGTCCGCCAAAATTTGGTCCGTTCCCGAACTTCGTGTCTCCGCATGCAGTTACGTATTGCAAAGTCCAACCCTTGATTCTTTCAGCTCTTTCCGATTGCTGCCATTTATTCGTATTTACCGACAGCACAGAATTACGATTAGGTATTCAGTAGGTATTTAGGTATTATTTTTCATTAGGTATCAGGATTCAGTAGGTATTCATCAATAACCTGCCAAGTGATCCGCAAAACTCCGTGAAATTGGCAGAATACCAATTACTGCCAGCTCTTTGGACTCTGACAGACTGCAAGCTGATTTGTTAGCACTTGAAGACTGGTGCGAGACCTCTTCCATGAAGCTGAACCCGACCAAATGTTCGCTTATACAGTTTTGCTGTAGTTCGATTAAAGTTAATCCTTCTGTGTATGTTCTGTGTGACCAACCATTATCCCCGCAACCCTTTTCAACATACCTGGGAGTTATTTTTGATCGCAAACTCGATTGGTCTAGACAAATTGCAGCAGTATCCAAAAAAGCAAATAGTGCTCTGTGTTTCATTAAAAGGAACTTTAGGAAGTGCCCCGCTAAAATACGTGGAATTGCCTATCTTGCCTTAGTTAGGCCTATTTTGGAGTCATCGACGTCCTGGGGACCCCATTTAGTTTGCAAATCTGCGTCGTTGGAACGCATCCAGCGCCGTGCCGCTCGCTTTGTTGTTGGAGACTATCGAAGGAAAAGCAGCGTGTCCGCAATGATTTCTCAGCTTGGTTGGCCGACACTGGCTGCCAGGAGAAAATGTCACCGGCTATTGTGCCTGTTTCGAGTGCTTTGCGCGACTGGGGGGTGGGGGGAACTGCTTGAGTTTATTCACCCTCCCTCATTCTATGGCAGGCCTGTCAAGATAAGGCTATTCAAGATAAGGCCTCTGTCCTTCAAAAAAGATGTTGGGAAATTTTCTTTCCTTTCGCGTGCAATCGCTGACTGGAATGTACTGCTTGCAACAGTGTTCTCCCAGCCATTGAGCATACCAATTCTTAGGAGGAGATTTTCCTGCCTTTAGGAGGAGTTTGGTGATCGATCAAAACGACTTAAATTATTATCAGTCAATGGAGGAGATGGACTTTAGGAGCAAATGAGTGGAAGATGCCGTTCAGCTCACCCATGCTCAGAACCCTCTGAGCTGGGCAAGCTCAGAGGGTTCTGAACATGGGTGAGCTGAACGGCATCTTCCACTCATTTGCTCCTAAAGTCCATCTACTCCATTGACTGATAATAATTTAAGTCGTTTTGATCAATCACCAAACTTTTCAATTTCCTTACCGTTTTCTCCCAGCTTCAGTTCTTTCTCCTTCCTTGTGAGTGTATATGAAAATTTGTTGTATCCTATGTGTATGATGATGGGGAAACCCACAAATTCAATTCAATTCAATTCAATTCAATACTGATAAAGCATACCGAAATTTTAGACAAGTTCGAGGAAAACTGAAAAGCCTCAGGGAAGATTTGATCACAAAATAGAGATCGGCTTGAATATTTATATGGAGCTCTCGTCTACTAACCATGCTATGCAATGCGAGACCCTCAAAAGCAAAGTTCAATTGAGTAAAAAGTTGTGGAAGCCCCCAAAATGGATGGTTGACGCAGGCAATACCCGCACTTTACTCCAGATAAGATAAAGATATAAACACCGAACAGTATTTGAGGTTACGACATCGTCCATGCAATGCACAAAGATAACCAAATATACGAGCAATCATGAACTGCTAACAACGGACACAATCGATTCCGACAGCAAATATTTCAGATCAGGTGGTTCGTCAATAAAGAAACCTTGATCAGACAGATCTCCGAGGACTAATGATTAGCTTTGAGTAAAGTGTAACACGGCTTATTAGAAATCACGTAGTAATTATCGTTAAAAAGGCTACCAGGCATGAGTCCAGGCATGAGCTTATTAGAAATCACGTAGTAATTATCGTTTGAAAGGCTTCCAGGCATGGCTTTGACAACAAGCAAAACGCAAAAGCTGAGACAATAATTAGTATAATTGCTTGTTTCAAAAGCCGATGTGTCAAGCTTGGTTAACTTATGAATAAAAATTAACTTGGTGACTGGTCTCACTGGAAGGCTCAAAACCTCCCATTAATGGCAAATTGTTTTCTGATACCATTGTGGTGTCATAACATCCATTTCTTTGAACCCGCAGAGCTTCGCCAGTGGCCTTTACTTTCATAAATGTACCGGAGAGTGTTTAAACATCAATTGAACCACTGTCGTTCTATGCGATGAGAGTATACTCTTGTGGCCATTTCCGGTTTATCCTCATTTCGGTTTGTTGGTACTTGACTTGATAATTTGCTTCCTAATAATTCTTGCATATGAGGACCAAAACGTGTGATTAAGTGGATTTTTACTAGTAAAATCAGCCAAATGGTTTGATCAAAGGAATTTCTTGAAGAACTCAGAAAATGTAAAATAAAATTATTTTGTGGACTTTAAATACCAAGTCATAGTCATTCTGTAGTTCATAAAATGGACTAGTATCTTTCCTGGATGTGAAAACTTAATAGTTTCCATTCTATCTCCATACTACATCGCCCGTGAATTAAAGAGGGAAGGGAAAGCAATATCGGTTGCCTGAAGAGAGGCCCAGATAATGTTTCTGCCAAATTATAGTAGGGTAAAGAACATTCTGCTGAAAGCATGCTGTGCCCATCCTTACTGAAATCATGAGTACAGCGTTGTTTCACACATGAACAACTCACCCATTCTTTTCGTGTTTTCTGACAAAACATTTGAATTTCGCTTTGTGATGTGTCTGAACCATTTGTCGTTCGGGTTCCTTATGCAAAACTTCCCAATGCCCTTTACGCCATAATTATGCTGGAGGCCGATTTGCTGGAGGCCGAATTACTTTATCACCCAACCATTTACGCAATCATTGAGATTGATTGCTCCATAGATTGCTAGATTGATCCAACGGTGAAGTGAGACAAGTGTAGCGCAGTTGCGACATATGAAGTGATAATATGATTTCATATGTCGAAACTGTGCTGCACTCCCAAGGAACAAAATATTATGAGAATCTTAAAAAAAATCCTTATATATAAGATTTTCGCCGTAAGTTTTTTTGTCTCATCAACTTCATCAATCGTGATCACTATCTGATCAACTGTTAACATTTATCACGATATGATCAAGAATTGATCAATGTTTATCAACCTTGATGAAATTTTGATCAAACGGGATGGAATAAAGTTGATTTTGTGGTGGATGGCGTTTCTGGATATCGAGAATAGCAATTAAAAAATTGAAGTTACATCTTTGAGCAGTGCAGGAGAAGGTATTTGTGCTGAATAGTGCTCATCACATTATACAGATTTTACAATTTATAATGCTAAACACAAACAGAAATGTGCATATGCTATTTTCATTTAACATCAACACAGATATTGAATGACATGAGTAAGAATCGCACACATACGAGTACACTGCAAACAATGTAACCTATTTATCACAACTTTTTTTAAAAAACAAAAATCTACGGCTTTCAAGAACAAGAATGCAAAAAAAGCCGTTCGGAAAAGTTATTGGGGAAAAGTAATCGATGCGAATGGTGGCAATTCATGTTTTATATTTTACTGTTAAAAGCAAAAACCACAGGTTTTCTTCTTCCAGGTTTTGCCCACAACACCGAAATTCCCAAGGCCACGGGCCAATTCGAATTTATCTCATTCACTTTGATCACAATCTCATCAAACGTGGTGAGATTGTGGTCATAGTTGATGATGTTCATCAGAATCTCATCAAACTTAATAAGATTGTGATCAGAGTTGGTGTGATTGATCGCAATCTCATCCAACTTGATGAGGTTGTAATCATCAGTTGATCAGACGACCAATGCGCATCAACCTCATAAACTATATGATCACGCGATATAACTCATCGTCGGCTATTGCGCCAAATGAGGCAATTTATCGGCATTTCCCACAATTCGATAGAAATCTGATGTGAATTTATCAAATTTATTTGGCTTGAGTTTTGTTGATGGAACTCTCATCACTTTTTCATTTGATAAAAAATCTGGTGTGAATCTGATCAAATAAATTTGACTTCATTTTTGTTGATGGAACTCTCGTAAAATTTTGATCACGTTTTCGTAAGAATTTAAATATCCATAAGACGAATTTTTCGATGAGACTCTCATGAAATTCTTGTCATTTTTCCGCATGAGATTTTGATCACTTATTGATCAAAATTCAGGTTGATAAAATATTGATGAGTGTCTGGTCGGATTTCATCAGAATATGATCACGGTGATCATAATATGACCACATTCTTATCAAAACTCATAAGATTTCGTTTCTCGGGCTGGTCTCACTTGTCACTCGTCTCAAAATCACTCGTGAAGTGAGACGAGTGTAGCGCAGTTACGACATATGAAGTGATAATATCACTTCATATGTCTATGAAGTGATAATATCACTTCATATGTCGTAACTGCGCTACACTCGTCTCACTTCACCAATGACTGTGAGACGAGTGAGCACAGTTTCGACATATGAAGTGATATTATCACTTCATATGTCGTAACTGCGCTACACTCGTCTCACTTCACCAATGACTGTGAGACGAGTGCAGCACAGTTTCGACATATGAAGTGACATAATCACTTCATATGTCGCAACTGCGCTACACTCGTCTCACTTCACCGTTTGGGTGCCATCGTTTGATGGTCGAACAACAGCGATCTGTGGCCACAGATCGCTGTTGTACGACCATCGAAAATGAGAGCCTGAGTCCAATGGTATGGGTTGTGACGTCAGAAAATTTACGACAACCGAGGAAAACCTATGGGCCTATGTTTTGAGCCAAAAATGATCCAATCCAAAAATGACCTCCCTTCCAGTAGTGTTTGAAATTTCCCGGGAAAATTCAACTTGGGAAATTTCCCGGGAAATTTCCCATTTTGGGAAAATTGGGAAAATTCCGAATTTTCCCAATTTTCCCGGGAAATTTCCCAATTTTCCCGGGAAATTTCCCAATTTTCCCGGGAAAATTGGGAAAATTCCTGGGAAATTTCCCAAAATGAGGAATTTTCGACTCTGCTCTTCAGATTTTCCCATTTTGGGAAATTTCCCAGGCAATTTCTGTGGCGTTGAGTCGAAAATTGGAAATTGTTTGATTGCTTCTGCGTATCTCTCATCGAACACTGCGCTTGGAAAAGTAACAGTTCCCAATAATGGCAGGTGGATTTATCATGCTCCCACCATCAACAACGTCCGTGAACCAATTGTGGACCGGCACACGCAACAAGTCAACAAAAAAGCAGCAGGTCACACCAATGTCTGGTCGAAAAGAAAAATTTCAAAAAAAGCGAAAAAATTTCGAAAAAAAAAAGAAAAAAGCAAAAAAAAACATTGATTGACTTCCATTTTAATTTTGACTCCGCAACATGGTCTTGATTTGATAATTGACTCGTCTAATGAGCCGAGTAGGTAATTGGACGACACCAGCCTGCATTTCTGTGAATTCACGATGGCACCTGCATGGCAGGGCAGCTGTTGCAAAATTGTACTTTGAGGCTGCATATACCATAACAGGAGTTGCAATGAACGGTATTTAATGCAGTTCTTGCAACTGCATTAAACTATGCTGAAAACTGTGCTCCAATGGCTGTTAAATGTTTGCATGCACTTTTTAAACATATCATGAACAGGTACCAATTATTGTGAATACCCACCGAGGTATTTATATGTATATGTAAAAATATATTCATATACATATGTATATGCGAGTATTATCAGTCACTGGCACCATTAATTATCAGTGGCTGCCATCACAGGCGAAGCCACTGTCATCCCTCCGTCATCACCATCCCGCTGTCCTGACAGCAAAATATATTGGATTTGTTCTGTAAATTTCCCAACTTACGCAGGAAATATCCACACAATTTTTCCAGGAATATTTCAAATTTTCCTGGAAATTTCCCAATTTTCCCGGAAAAATTGGGAATATTCCCGGGAAAATTGGGAAAATATCGAATTTTCCCGGGAAATTTCTCAATTTTCCCGGGAAATTTCCCAATTTTCCCGGGAAATTTCCCAATTTTCCCGGGAAAATTGGGAAAATTCCCGGGACGTTTCCCGGGAAATTTCCCCGGAAAATTGGGAAATTTCCCGGGAAAATTGGGAAATTTCCCGGGAAAAATCACTTGGGAAATTTCCCGGGAAATTTCCCGGGAAATTTCCCAAAATTTTGGGAAATTTCCCGGGAAATTTCCCTGACTTCGAACAACCTTCCAGTAAACCCCAAGCATTTTCAAACAGGACTCAACACACCACGTTATCTTGCTAGTACTATTACAGATGATTGCTTGGAACTGGAATTTCCCACTAATGATTTCTCAATACTTCTTATGTTGAGGCATCAAGAGTGATACTTGCTTTCGTCCCATCTGTTTAGGTATGCTTCATCCCTGTTTTTCTATTACGTATTTGGGGATTTGATTGGGCATTTTAATGCAAGCTTGGAAGTCAACAGCCCAGGAAATGGATTTTTCCTTTGGCTAATGGCATGATGACCTAATCCTGTTTGAAAGTTTTAATTTAATTTAAATGTGAATTTAAATCCGAGACAAAACTGATTTGTTTGATGGTTTTTTGGAGACGGTGAAAAAACTGGGGCATGTGACACGTTGGTGGCTTTAACATTGTTAAAAGGTAAGGTTACAGCACAGTACAAACCAAGAATTATTATGGATGCACGATCCCTCCTTGAGTTTGTTTCAGACTAACGTCAAACCCAATTGATGAGCAGAACCAGCACAATTTCACCGGCCAATAAAAATACACAATAAACTACCAGTTTACTCTTCTGGTTAAGACATCGTCCAGGCAATGCGCACAAATAACCAAAGATTCAATACAGACTGTTCGAAGCGACACCACAAAGACTTTCAGATGGCAAACACAAAAGATTTGATTGTCTGGCAGACAAGTAACCTTACACAGACGGATCACGGCGGAATAATGAATTCCCATTAGCGAAACAAAAGTGCACTTTAATTGCCAAATAATTAGGCCGATTAGTCCTATATCATGTGCGATTAGTCCTATATTATATAGGACTAATCGCATAGCAAGGATTGTGTTCGGATACATTAGATTAGTCATAGTCTTAACCATTAGGCATACATTAATTACTCATGAGCATTGGTCATTAAGTAAAAGACAAGATGAAAGAAACAAGACATTTGTGACTGATAATAATGCGGAATTGCAATTTTCCAAACTGCATCTCGACTGTGGCGGAAGAGAGAGAGAGAGGAAGTAACCAGAGCCAAGCTTACAAAGCTTTCCAATTCACTTTGCCATTTGCTATCCTTGTTTCAAGCATATCGCAAACGTTGCTCACGATTTCGTGTTCTATGCTATTTTTTTTTTCTAAATTTCAGACGAGGTCTGATAATGCACAGAAAGCAAGCTCCCTATGCTTCGCGGATATCTCAAGAAATTTCGGAGAATTTATTGTAGTTTTACAGAAATTTAAGTAGGTAGTCAGGTGAGATGTAAACACAAGATAAGTAATTTTCACTCAAGCATAACAGGTACCATTAATGGCGCAATGTGGCGCGATGTTGGTCTGAGTTTATTTTGTGAAAGACGAAACTTTCCATTTTTCAGCGTTGAATTTGGTACTGTTGTCATGACGCCAGTCGGAAGTGGATTTGAATCCCAGGAAAAACGGTGGTGCTCGATATCAACTGACAATCAAAGGGGATCAGTGACGTCATATCCGGGTCACATCCGGTTTCACATATGGTAAACATCCGTGTTCACATCCGTGTTCACATTCGAATTCATATTTAGGTTCAAATCCGGGTTCACATCCTGGTCACATCATGGTAACATTCGAGCCCACATCCTGGTTGCGTGGATAGGTGAGCAAATGTCTAAAACTCAATCCCAGGCTCGCAAGGAGGTATTAAAGTTTGATGGCCGCTGCAATTTTGCACCAAATGTGCGTCAAGAACTATCACGGTGATGCGGTATCACCGTGAGTTTTTGTCAGCTTCCATAGCTGCAACTGGCAATAGCAGTTCACAGTAAATGATCAGCTGTAACGCGCATGTCAAAGCAGCAAAATTTGTTCATGTGGTGAGGCCCGCCTGACCTGGAAGTCCAGGTGCGCTGCGAGCGATTTTTGTGCGTTCCTTTTCACATCAGCCAGCCAAGCAAGCAGCCACATCTCGTCTCTCGCTCGTCCATCCTCGCCTCATTTTTGTGCTCACAATTTTGTCTGTGTCAATTCATCATTCGTTGTTAATTGTTCTGCATTGAAGTTCATTTCCCGTTAAACGGGTTCCTGTCATGGGCGGAACATAAGGTCAAGCCGCAACCTACATGCCAAGGCCCTACCCCCAGATCAAGATCTTGATGCCCCTTCCACAACCAAAGACATCTACCCCCACCTTAGCAAGATTGGCCTTCACCAATGATCAGCCTTAATCTGCATTTCCTGGGAATTGATCAATGCCATTGGATTGGTCCAAGCCATACTTCAATCCCCGAATCATTCTTTGCCAACCTGGTCTTCTAGTCATCCACTGCGGCAGGCCCCCTGGAGATATCCATGCTCGACACCACAGCCTCTTCAGAATATCCCGGCAGCAAGGGTGTCTATGTGGTCACACCAAAATTGAACATTCCAGTGGGACCTACTGCAACCCCCAAAAAGATTCCAAGATAAGGATCCAAGAAACCAGTTAAGTGCCATATTAATGTGATTTTATCATTATGCCTCATGCGTTGTGCTTGTGATATCCTCTCCTACCACAATACCCCTGCGAGGGTCCTTTTTTATGTCAGCCATTTCATCGTGATGAATTTTAAAGCTGCTTTGAGATTAATAGGGCTGTGCCATTGATAACCCGATTCACAGCGTGTGTTCGCTTCTTGAACCTAGCACTCGAATGACGACCTCCGCCACCTAAAATTCGAACCAACCTCCGGACCCGAATCCCAAGGGTAACCTTTGAGTTCCTTCTCCCTTTCCCGTTTTAGAACCAAATGGCAGAAATCAAAATTTGTACGCCAAGTGTTCGCAGTTAGCTGCCTGCTCAGAGAGTTTTGTTAATGGCAACAATTTAATCTTAACATTGATATAGTCCCATGTTTGGAAGTATTTGGCGGACTGACTTTCGATACGGTGTTTGGTGACTGCAAAATAACAAATTGCCATTTTGATCGAAAGATGGATTTGGTCAAAAATAGACAAACAAATTTCATATTTTTTGTGGTTTTATCCCAGACTACGTGACCATACTTCGATTCATCTTAAACAACTCCAGTAAATAGGAAACAGGATTACACAAAAGCATAACATATATGTTATAAACACTTCCAAGATGCCGTATGCGTCGGTTTAATTGTCATAAAATATAGCTCCAATCCCTTTTTTAGGAAAGTTTCCAATATGAAGTAAAAAAACAATCTAAGTATGTTTTGGTATACCAGAAAGAAAAACTGCAATAGAGTGCCAAAATTAACAGTATTGCCAATATTCTTTTAGGTAATTTGGTAAATTTAGTAAGTAACTAACCAAGGCAATGCTAATGTCCAAGACTTCACCGCAAGCAGTTTGGTTGATTTCTGGCAATGTGAAAAACCATAAACCATGGAAGATGAGTTCACTCACTCACACTTCACTCCAAATAAATAATATCACGATAAACGACCAACTAGTCTTTAGGTTAAGACATCGTCCAGGCAATGCACAGAAATAACCAAAGAATTAATACAGAAAATAATCTGTAGTTGACGTTGTGATGACTACCGATGGCAGGTAAATCGGTTTCACTCTAGGCAGACAAGTAACCCTGGTCAGACGATTTCCGAGTTGCAATTGTTGGCCACGAACGAAACACCAGATTATGTTGAAAATCGACTAATTGCCTAGTGTTGTTAGCCAAACAAAACACCCATACTCATTAGCGACCAGGCCCTTAAAGACAGTCAAATGATATGAGGCCCATAGCAATTATGTCAGTTGCACAGGGCGGCTGAAGACTTTGCAGTAGGTACCTAGTTTCTCGTATCCAGCGAATAAAAATGTGCTCTGGTGGTGTTTCAATATTGTCATGACTGTTATATTAGGGTATCTCACACCTCTGGGAGCGTTCCTTCAGCGAAAACTGACCAACCTCAATAACACGTTCAGACGTCTGTTCAATATCATATATCAATAGTAACTCTATGCAGTGGTAGATTCTGTGCTGCGCCAATTGATCCACCATGATCTGAAGTCAATTCATGAGTCACACCATTTGGAGTAATCATAATGTTTTACGTGTGACGATGACCATGCAGAAATGGCAGCGCAACTTGCCAGTGGAAACAGGTAGAAAGTGAGTCTAGAGCGCTGATTATCAAAAATCTCTTTCAAGTGGCGCTGATGCAGCTTAGAAACTAATCAGTGGTTAATGATCGGAGTAGCAGCTGGTACAATAATCAGACACTTTTATGCGAACTCTGCTTTTCACACCCAATCCCTCCTTTTCGAATGCGATGCGATTACGTCTGCCCGCAAACATGCTTTAAAACGGAAGTCAACGGCTTCTTCATGTCCTCGCAGGACAAGAAGAGCTAAGAGGGGCACCCGGCCTCCCTTCAATATGCAGAAGATGCCAAATTATCGCTAGAGTAAATGATGAATACCAACACGATTTTCCATGTTAGATAAAAATAGGCAGACTCACATATCTCATTTCTATTTCCATCACACGTTACATAGCATCTGTTCATCTGCTATCCCACCTCACAAATAACATTACTTTGTCTTTGCGTCCTAGAATGGGCCAATATAATTTGGCCCGTATCGGTGCTAATTGGAAGGAAGACCGCGGAATATATCTTGGTCATTTACCTTTGCCCAAAATTTGCAAGATATTCGACGAAAAATTTCCTGAATTGAAAAAAAACTCGCCAATCTTCTCAAAAAGTACTTTTGTCTTGCCAATTCACTGAGAATATGCACAACGTTCGCATCACCAAATTCTCATAAGATTATGTTTTTTTAATATTGAGAGATTTTTTCTAAATAGATTTTCTAAATATTGACTTCAGCTTCATGTCGGGACTGTGCACTACTCAGCAAAGAGCGCAGAAATTGCGACACTTGCGCTTGCATATTCATGGAGATTTTCGGCGTTACATCTTGTGGTGTACTTATATGGTCATGATGTTGGTGGTCGCTTGGGTATTTTTCCTCAATTTGCGGAACAATTCCTCAAGTTCAAAATTCTTCATGCATATGCAAACAAAAGTGCAAGAATATTACTCCGAAAAGCCATTCCTTCTGGGATTTACGCCATGAACGTTTTGGTGGACAGAAAATCAAAATAATCTGAACCGATTGAAATTTGCAGAGGGTCTTATTGTGAAAACGCATAACGCAGATTTATCAACAACTGACTCCCACATTGGTTTTTGCCCATCATGGAAAACGTTTTACCTCTTTCTGCGCAATTTGTGGTAACTTAGAATGATACAAATTCAAATAAATAAATTTTCAGATATCGAGGAGTTGTTTTAGAAATTTCCCTGCTGATGGAGGGTTTTGACAAACCACCAATCTTGCATCATTATTGCTTGTTTCAGCCGAAACATCCACCTCCACAAATATCAGTCATTTGTGAGGATTTAAAAAAAATTGATTTTGGGACCTCCAAAATGATCGATGGGGGCAATCCGCGAACGAGTGGATTTTCGAAAAAAATATGCCACCACTTTTGTCTGTATTTGCGTGTTTGCTTATTGTTTGTCTGTATTTCTCACATTTTCATCACATCTTTAGAATACACAATGTGTGTGAGATTTATTTGAAAAAGTGCGATGGGTAGTATGGTTTCTTCTCATCTCTTGTCCGCGTCTTTTTGTGCTGGTATGTAATCTTTACCCAGTTCGTGTGTTTGTGCTTTTCCTGCAGGTCGGTTATTTGCATATGTCTAATATTTATCTAGGAATAAGCAATACAAAATGTTATATTACTCACCGTGCTTTCAATTAATCAATGCAGCCAATTGTTGGTGCCAATATCGGATATCGTAATTCCAATATCGAAGATGAGTCCGCATAAGATGTGAATTGTGGCCATACGAGAAAAGTGATGATAGTGCTGTTTTAGATTTCCGAATTGTGTGGTTGTTGGAATTCTTCAAATGGACATCATGCCTTTAATGGTAGAAATTGTTGGTCAGTCGCCATCCTGTTTCTTTTATGGTTTAGAACATTGTCTTGGTGGTTGGTAAGAAGTGGCTGCTCCACTGTCTCCGCATCGTGGCAACCGCAGCCTTTGCCCCCTAAACCTATACTCCAATAACTTTTTGCCTTCAGAACATTCATGATTGAGCAACACTTTCATAGACCCTGAAGTGATTTCTTAAGTGAATAGGCATTGACGACAAAATGCTGGGATTTCCGTTGCATAACGTGGGGTGATCCAGTATGGATAAACGCTAATCCGAGGTTGGGAAGTAAATTTTCGCCATTTTCTTCAATGGAAAAGATTTACTCCGCAACCTCGGATTAACGCTAATCCACACTGGATCACCCCACGGATAGTGTTCTGTAGATCACTGGAACTAGGCTAATCTCCAAACGTAAATTAGTCTTGCGAATATTTTATTCCAATAGACTCATTCAGAGCGAATTCTCACATCCGAAACCGCCATTAACAAGGCTGAATTTTGCTGATTCCGTGTTGCCATAGCGTTCATAAAACCGCACAGGTGCTAAGTCAGGTGCCACTGCCAAAACGCAAATGTCTGCAGTCCTTGCCTCCTTCCACAATTGTGCAGATATTTATGTTGCAGACGACCTTGCATTACAGAGCACAGGACAGAGAACATCTCGTTGAACCGACATTGAAAAATGATCGAATTTTCATATGTTCATATTTGCATGCAAATTCAACGCCAGCGCTCAATCAGAGGTTTCTGTTGAACATCATCCTTCTCTTGTGCAATACGAACCTACATTGAAACATGATCGAATTTTCATGTATTCGTATTAGCATGCAAATTCAACGCCAACGCTCAATTCGACGTTTCTGTTGAACATCATCCTTTTCTTGTGCAATACGAAATTGCATCACAAAAGCAATTCTAAGCTTACAATTTTGCCAAATGAAGATCATCCAGTTAAAATTTGAGTGCCAAGCTAATTCTTTTTTTTTTAGCGACGTGTTCGCAAAAGACACCCTTCAATGACGAGTGAGGTAGCGGTCTTGACATGCTGGCGTTTAGTCAAATACGATGCCCCGACAAATCCTGCCAAATCCTCGAAACTGATATCAAATTCTTAACCCACGGTGGGGGTTTTGCTGCAAATTTACAACCGCCTGCCTATCTGGCTATAAATTCTCAACCCGCCGAAAGGACTTGCTGCAAAATTATAACGCCCCTTGAACCTGACGTCAAATTCTCAACTCATCCTGAGTATTTGATGCAAATTTACAATACCCCTGCTAATCTGACGATAAATTCAATCTGGGCAAGGTTCTCTCAGGCAATTTTAAAGGTAAATTTCCAAAAAAAAAACCTTTGGGGGTTTTCCAAACCCCCAAACCCAAAAAAAAAATTTTTTTCCGGGAAAATTTTTTTTTTTGGGGTTAACCCAAATTCCCGGAAAAAAAAACCCCTTTCCCCAAAACCAATTGTGGGGTTTTTGTTGGAAACCCTTTTTTAAAAAAAAAAAATTTTTAAAATTTAAAAATTTTTTTTTTAAAAATTTTTGGCAAAAACCCCAAAGGTTTTGGGTTTTTTTCCAATTTTTTTCCTTTGCAAAGAATTTAAAAAAATTTTTTTTTAAAAAAAATTACCCCAAAAAACCCCCCCCCAAAACCCGGGAAACCCCCCAAAAAAAAAAAAAATTTTTCCCTTTTTTAAAAAACCCCGGGGGGTTTAAAATTTTTTTTTAAAAATTTTAAAAAAAAAAATTTTTGGGGAATTTGGGGGAAGGGCTTTTCAAAAAGGCCCCAAAAAAAAAAGGGGCTTTTTTTTTAAAATTTTGGGGTTTTTAAATTTTTTAAAATTTTAAAAAATTTCCCCCCCCAAAAATTGCCCAAAAAAATTTTTCCCCTTTAAACCAAAAAAAGGTTTTGGGGGGGGAAAAAAAAAACTTTAAAATTTTTAAAAAAAAAGGGGGTTGGAATTTTATTAAAAAAAACCCTTTTGGATTTAAATTTTTTGGGAAATTTTTTCCTTTTTTAAGGGGGCCGGGGCCCCCCTTTTTTGGGGAAAAAAAAGAAGCCTTAAACCCTTTAAATTTTAAAATTTTGGGAAGGGCAAAAGGCATTTTTGAAAAGGGGGGGGAAAAACCAGATTTTTTAAATTTTTAAAAACCCCAAAAACCCCCAAAATTTTTTTAATTTTGGGGGAAACTTTTTGAAAACCCCCTTTTCCCCCTTTTTTTCCCCGGCAAAACCCTCCTTTTTCAAAAAAAAAAATTTTTTAAAATTTAAAAAAAAAAAAATTTTGGGGTTTTTAAAAAAAAAGGGAAAAAAGGATTTTTTTTGAACAAAGCCAAAAGGTTTAAAAGGGAAATTTTCGCCAAAAATTTCCCAGGGGGCCCCCTTTAAAAACCCCAAAAATTTTAAAAAAAACCAAAATTTTTTTTAAAACCCCAAAACCCCAAAAAAACCCCCCAAATTTTTAAAAAAAAACGCTACACGTGCATTTGCTGCAAATATGCAATCCTGCAAAATTCACATTAACGCAATCCACCTATCCTGAGTGTTTACTCTAAATTTGCAAACCCTACAGCGATTTTATATACATCGCTAATAATTCAACTTACCAAGAGTATTTGTAAATGATTTACAACCCCAATGCGAATTTTACGACAAAGTCTCAACCTACCCGAGTGTTTGCTGTAAATTTGCATAGCCACTGAGGATTTGACATCAAATTTTCAATCTACTCTGAATATTTGTTGCAAACTTGCACTCCCCACTGAATTGAGTTATTCATTCTGGGTTTCCTTCCGGGATCCTTTTTGATTTACGGTTCTTTGATCAGTTGACACTCTATCCATGCTCAATCGTTAAAAAATCCGATTTCGTTTTGGCCGGACTAACGCAAGGAGTGGCGATAGCAGAGGTTTCACGATGATTCTTTCTGGCCTTTAGCGTTGCGTAACTTAAAGCAATTCTGACAGGGTGGTGCTTCGAGCTCCCTGCCCTGTCAGAATAAAATAACAAATCTGTAAATAAAATAAAAAAGGTCAAAATCATTTCCGGATAGCTTTACTCCGGTTTGCTTTGAGTTCTTGCTACTCCCTCCAAACCGACAGGTTCGAGTCAGCACTGGACACAATGATTCGTCGCCCAATGCCTAACTCCAGGACCGACTGCAAAGGTAACGCATCAGAAGACACAGCGCTTGCGTACGTCATTGAAACTTACGTGTACTAGCTTTTTACCGCCTATAAGTAATCCATATGAATGGTCATCTCAGGGTCCAAGGTTTCATTATCTCATTTTTCGAAAAACAAATATTCTCTGTTGCAATTATACCCCTTTTGTCCACTCATGTTTGACAGCCCTCCAGTGGCACTGTATCTCGGGGTTGGCTTTTACCCAGCTGTATTTTAAGGATTTCGGAAATTCGGCCGGAAATTTTAAAGTCGAGATCCGAATCCACCATCTACAGGAGCAGAGCTCGTCTACAGTTTGCCATGCAATTTCCTTCTCATGCGGGTCCAAGATCAGTTGATCTAACCCAAAATGCTCGTATATAAAAATGGTCAGGATTTTCCTGATGATCTACCAATAAACAATAATTGGTCTTGTTGCTGCCTTTGTACCCTTGGATGCCAAAAGGCGCCGCCCGGTTCTCATAGCCATTGCAGATGGAATTGTGTCGGCCTCATGCAGTCTCGCTGTGGATCGGCACTTTGCAACAACGTCCTGTCGAAATTGAGGTCAGCTCACAGGTCGTTCCCATTTAGTTCCCAGACGGTCACCGCTGAGGCTAAAAATTAATGATAAACGATGATCTGATTCCAAATGTGAAGTTCTCCCTCAGATTCGAATGGCAGTGATCACAGACTTCCAATGACATTTAACTGACATTTATTGGACAATTCTACTGACAGGCTGTTCCACTTACGCCTGTTCTTTTGTTCTCGCACGCTCCACACCAGCCCGACTGGCTCGCTGCATCGTCCGCAGGAAGGGAAGGGACTTTGGTATTGGGAACGGCTTATAAGGCAACCCATCTGTTTTCATTATCCACATAGTCACAGTCACGTTGTCTTGATGTGCAAAAAAGAGGTTGAGGGGAATGTGCATTCAATTTCTTTAGCTACAGGTTTCCCCTGCGGTACTTCATGAAGAAGCGTGGACATGATATACTCACTCTTGTCTCCAGGGGGACTTTTGGTGACTATTATTAAAATTTATGGCTATTCTCACGTTTTAACA
Source organism: Sinentomon sp. SZTP_YWyxl (assembly GCA_030068105.1). Taxonomy (NCBI): domain Eukaryota; kingdom Metazoa; phylum Arthropoda; class Protura; order Sinentomata; family Sinentomidae; genus Sinentomon; species Sinentomon sp. SZTP_YWyxl. Next base: position 4,704 of record JASGXE010007323.1, on the reverse strand, counting down.
ACCCATTCGCTTGATCATCTTACGTTGAGAAGCACCCTTTCAACCAATCCATGTTTACCAACTGCAAGGAAAGCCGTGAGAAGAGTCACAGCATTTGTGAGAATGACCTTATAGTCAGTGCAGACGATATGTCCCGGCTAGAAATGAAATTTTTTCCCCGTCATGAACTTTGGTTTCATTAAGTTGGATAGAGACCAGGTCAAGCCAAGGCAAGTCCCGAGTGTTTAGCGACATCCCGTGAGCGGGAATTTGGGATATCGCACCACGCACCTACTGAATGTCTGGTAGATTAAAATCGCCCAAAACTATCAGAGGTAAACTGACTTTCTTGAGGAGTTTGAACTTGCTCAGACAACTTTCTATAACATCAAAAAGACATTCGTATAAAAAAAATTGAAAGAATATTTGAGGAGAATTTAAGTTGAATTCTTCAAGTGTACCTACTTATTTCAATTTATGATATTTCCACTGATCCCTCAGTAGACTAAAACTTAACACCATTCCATCTTCGCGAAATACTGCCGATGGTTGTGAACCTGATTCGTTAAAATTCTTAAATTCTCCTCCCAATTTCAATCTGTGAGGATGACTATCCAACGTTCAGTGTTCAGTGTTTAACTTCGCTGTTTCCCTTTTATGATGTGGTATAATTGTTCACATGAAATACTGATAACGGTTGGTTTGACAATCATCACAGAAAGTTCCCAGCAGATGTTTATCTCAAACGTTGACCAACCTTTCAATCTGCAGGAAATTTTTCTTAGCACTTTCAGCTCCAATCGAAAAGCAGTTTGGTGAGAATTTTAGTTCCGTGGTAGTGCGATGTCGCAACCATCACCCTTTCTCTAAGATTCTACTTGTTTTGGCGTGGTGGAGAACAATCCTTTGGTGGGATGTTGCTGGAGAGAATGAATCGAAAACAATTTCAACTGTTTTTATGCTTCCTCGTTCTTAAGCCATGTTTCAACTCATGTCTAAAAGGGCTGAGGGAATTTCCAGATTTTATCTTTTTTGCCTCTGGTTTCTGGGGCACTTCAGCCCTATGTCCTCAGGAGAACTGACGAACCTATTGCAGGTTGATTTGCAACAGGAAGCACTCTTTGAGCAATGAAGGATCACTGTCTACCGATAATATGGATTTTGCAAATCTAAATCAACATGGGGACATCAAATCTCTGGGAAATTGCACAACGCTGCGTTTACCGCGCTCATTCAACCACCTTGTCATAAGAATGGACGTCCACCTGCAAAAAGTGTTGAAGAACTCTTCTTGTTCGGCTGCGTCACCGTAAATTCACCGCTCCATTTGTGTGTGGCCTTTGGTTCACTTTACGTAAATGTCCCGCATTCTTCTCAGCATTGTTTGCAAATCAGCAGTTCGAGAGTGATAGCCACCAATAAACCGAATCTCGAATGTCTCTGAATCTTCTTCCAAAAAGGTGACAACGATTCATTCTGACGATGACGTTGTATCATGACAGTGTTTCTTCTTATGTTGTGAGACATGACCTCTTAGAAAGGGCGGCGGACCGAATCTCGAATGTCTCTGAATCTTCTTCCAAAAAGGTGACAACGATTCATTCTGACGATGACGTTGTATCATGTCAGTGTTTCTTCTTATGTTGTGAGACATGACCTCTTAGAAAGGGCGGCGGACCGAATCTCGAATGTCTCTGAATCTTCTTCCAAAAAGGTGACAACGATTCATTCTGACGATGACGTTGTATCATGTCAGTGTTTCTTCTTATGTTGTGAGACATGACCTCTTAGAAAGGGCGGCGGACCGAATCTCGAATGTCTCTGAATCTTCTTCCAAAAAGGTGACAACGATTCATTCTGACGATGACGTTGTATCATGACAGTGTTTCTTCTTATGTTGTGAGACATGACCTCTTAGAAAGGGCGGCGGACCGAATCTCGAATGTCTCTGAATCTTCTTCCAAAAAGTTGACAACGATTCATTCTGACGATGACGTTGTATAATGACAGTGTCTCTTCTTATGTAGTGAGACATGGAATCTTAGAAAGGGCGGCGGACCGAATCTCGAATGTCTCTGAATCTTCTTCCAAAAAGGTGACAACGATTCATTCTGACGATGACGTTGTATCGTGACAGTGTTTCTTCTTATGTTGTGAGACATGACCTCTTAGAAAGGGCGGCGGACCGAATCTCGAATGTCTCTGAATCTTCTTCCAAAAAGTTGACAACGATTCATTCTGACGATGACGTTGTATAATGACAGTGTCTCTTCTTATGTAGTGAGACATGAAATCTTAGAAAAGGCGGCAAGAGACAACAGACTCTTCAGACGGATTAAATAGCTGATATAGCAGCGACTTCTTGATTGCCAATGAGTGACAGTGTTTTCGGCAGTGGCGCGAAGAGCATCTTGGTGGGCAGGAGCACGGCAAAAGGACATGTGAATTTGTGCCTCTTCCTTCCTCACCGCAGGCGACTGACCATACGCCACTAATGCCCTATAGGTCAACAAAAAGGGATCATGGGCGGAAGATGCTACGGGATACCAGGGCCCCTGGCAGGGGGCTAGAGGGACAGAATTCCCCAAAAACTGACAACGTTTCAGAAGTTGCAGCTTTCCCAAACAATTCCATGACACAGTTTATGTTCCTTTTTTGCACCGAGTTTGATTGATGGGCCTTTTCTATGTATTCTTGTAGCCACAGCAGGGCAGGAGCACGTGCATCCGCCACGACACTGGTTTTCCACTGGCTCACCGGGTTAAAACAAATGCAAATTTCGAAACTCATGATGCTGTCACTGCGAAAATCAGCATCTGTTGGGAATGAAAATTAAATAAAAGCTTGTTAAGAAAATCACTGCTTGCTCATGATGGTTTAATGAAAACGACGCGATTAAAATTGAAACTCCGCAACTTTTAATCAACAGGAAAACAAATTAACTAACCAGAAAAACATAATGATAACAAAAACAGAAATCACAAAACATATTCCTGAACCATTCTACGTAACAATATGCATTGGTATTCTGTAAAGCGCATCAAGTTCTCAATATTCATAAGTCTTCGTCTCCCAGGTGTGACTTACCAAAAGCGGATTAGCATCTAATTCGTTTTACTTTTTCAACTCGAAAACGTGTAATAGATTGGTGCTTTTAAAAATAGGATGAATTAATTTTTGGGGCTAGAAATAAGGTGTAGGATTTTTGGTTCAAATAGGATTTTTCAAAAAAGGCACAGGTATACACCGTTGTTTTACTTCGCAATTAAGCAGGTGATACTGTGACAATTACAACATCAATTACGATAATAACAACAATGACAATAACTGCGACAACAACAACAATGATAGTCCAGATAATTAAGCCAATGATCCATGGGATACCAGTCAGTATAACCCCTGGGATGCTGGTCCAAATCCAGGCAACAACCAACCAAATGATAAACGCAACAACAACTACCAGTACAACAGCAATGATTCCGATTACAATACCAAGCGTAAGAGAAATGGGGCCAACTCTTTTGACCAGATTGGTTTCGTTGATTGCATCCTGCGGCAAATTGTCGGCGCCCCTCTTTTCGTGGTGATGTAGCGGAAGAATGGCGTCATTTAGAATCGGATTGCTTTCGAGAAGATGTCCACTGTCGCCTTCAAACAATGACGAAGAGTACACCACCTATATGTACAATATTAAGGATAAAATAAACATTCTGACTGTTGAAAAAAAGAGGATTAACTTTACTTTCTACTTGAAACACGGATGAACTTTCTAGTAGAAAGTAAAGAGTATTATTCAGGAAACTTAACTTCTGTTTCCGAAAGCATTGGATTGGGAAGCAACTACAAAGTTAACATATGTGCCTGAGTGGAATTAATTAATGAAATAAAAAATGAAATAAAAAATTAATTAACATTTGGATTCGAGACCTTTTTTCATCGCTTATAACACAAAGACATGGAAACTGCTGTTTTTCCCGTCAAAGGTGTGATATTGCGGTCTTCAATTATTTTTGCGGTCACCGAGATGTGGCTACAGTGACGCAACCCATATCGTGGCGAGCGTGTTGTTTCCCTTATCCTAATAGAACAAGGAATTGAGAAGGCTTCAAATGACTGCTCCACTCTTGCAGCGGATCTTGCTGCTTTGTGTGCCTGGGGCGAGCGATGAGGCATGCGTATATCAATACGCAAAAAAACAAGGTGATGTGTTTGAGTGAGACAATTCCACACCAGCTGCTGATACAACTGGGTTCTGTTCCCTATGAAGTTGTTATTCGTCACAAATTCTTAGAAGTCACCTTCACTAGCAACTTGTGTTGGAGAACGTACTTAAATCTTGTGCCAAAGAAGACCGGTGTCGCGTAGTGAAATGATTCCCGTAGTAAAGTGAGGGGGTTCAAAATTTGCCGTAGAATATTGAACCCCCCTCACTTTACTACGGCAAATCGACCGTATAGAATTGTGAGTCCCCTTGTAGAATTTTGAACCCCCCTCACAATTCGCCGTAGTAAAGTGAACCCCCCTCACAATTCGCCGGCAAATATTGAACCCCCCTCAAAATTCGCCGTAGTAAAGTGAACCCCCCTCACAATTCGCCGGAAAATACTGAACCCCCCTCAATATTCGCCGTAGTAAAGTGAACCCACCCTCACAATTCGCCGGCAAATAGTGAGTCACCCTCAAAATTCGCCGTTGTAGAGTGAACCCACCCTCACAATTCGCCGG
>JASGXE010007322.1:0-100200 GCA_030068105.1 Sinentomon sp. SZTP_YWyxl | reverse complement strand
AATCCGCGGCCCAAAATTTTGAGCGTCGTTTAAAAAATCGGCCCATTCTCACGAAATCCAAACTGGTGCGGGTGAAGAATTTTGCTGTCTGACAAGTATTTCCTGATGTAGGCAGCCAATATTTATTCGAAGATTTTGGAGCAAATACAAGTTTGGTAAATCGGACGATAACTTCCTGGTCTGTTCAATGGCAAGCCTTTTTTCAAAATTGGAATCACCAAAGCTTTTTTCCAGTCATGTGGCAGCTCACCAAGTAGCATGATTTGCGAGAAAGCCGCAAGAGTGACACTGACAGCGGGGGCAAGTTGTGGTCTCTGTCGATAGTGCAATCTCATCTGAATCACCTGTTACTTCAGGCGTGCCACAAGGGAGTGTTCTCGGCCCGCTGTTGTTTCTGATTTACATAAACGACATCTCAAGTGACCTCTGCTCTAGTATACGACTGTTCGCTGATGATGTTGTCATTTATCGAGCCGTAATTTCCCCTCACGACACTCGTCTTCTGCAGTCGGACCTCAACCAGGTTTCCTCTTGGTGCGACGCCTGGGGAATGCAAATTAACATTTCCAAAACAAAAACGATGTCCTTTTCCAAACGCTTCAGAATTCCCGTTACCCATGCAATTTACACAATCAATGATCTGCCTATTGAGAATGTCAGGGTTTTTAAATATCTTGGCGTTTTCATTTCCCAAGACCTTTCATGGAGAGATCACATTAGCTTCACCTGCGCCAAGGCAAAAAAGACCCTTGGTTTTGTTCTAAGAAACATGCGTTATTCTTCCAAAGAAGCCAAGCTTAAAGCATATTTATCCCTCGTATTGCCTGTAATTGAGTACGCTAGCGCCATTTGGGACCCTGCCACACAGGAAGATACATCAAAAGTTGAAATGGTTCAAAGAAGAGCTGTTCGCATGATTACCGGTTCATATGCCCGTGAAGCTAGTGTGAGCGCCCTACTGAGAGATCTTGGGTTGTCTTCTTTGTCCAGTAGGCGCAAAATGCACAGACTTCAGTTATTTAGCAGCATTATAACCAACTCCCTTAATTTTACTATGCCTCCTCCTCATTTCAAGAAGCGAAAGCAGCGCAGAACAGAAAATGGTCTTGCTTTTCATGCTCCAATCTGCAAGTCAAACCGTTATTTTAACTCTTTCTTCCCTCGCACCATCAGGGATTGGAATTGTCTACCGGAAACATCCCTTCTTATTTCGCGTGCAATGGCTTCCCTGGGCGTCGCATCAGTTACGTGACCGTTGACCTTCTTTGTTTTAAAGTTGTTGTCTTTCTTTTAATCATCTGACTCAGAATTGTATTCTTCGTCCTGCCACCAAATCTTTCGTGGCAGTATTGTTTTTAATAAGAAAAAAAAATAATAATAAGTTCTTTGAGTAAGCGGCTCGGCAAGCCATCCGGACCCATGGCCATTTTATTATCACACAAAAAGTTTATCCTGGCAACGGTCAATCAATCGGCGCAGCCAGTTAAAAAAACAAAAGCAGCAAAAGCGTTGTCAGGTGGTTACAAAACGAGAAGAAGAGAAAAACAGAGAATGCGCAAAAACAATGGCAACTGATAAGTAATTCAAAAAAGGGTAAGAAACCTATTCAAACACGAACCAGGAATGCAACAAAGGGGAACGAGCAAAAGAAACATTTAAGACTCTAATGACTGGTTCGAGAAACGACAGCGTTCCAAATGGCAATTGTTTTCGGAAAGAAGCAATCAGCAAGGACGGTCTTTCTTATGACAGAAGTAGTGAAACAGAGACCATGGTCTGTTCGACGTTGGACAGGTTTCAGAAAATAATCTGGAGGAATAGCTGCGTCAATTTCACCAATGACAAATTTCCTGAATAGGTCTAGGCTGTGTGCACGGCGCCTTCTTGGGATTGATATTGTTAGGAGCTTCTTGACACCTGAGGGTGAGATTTGGGGCAGGGAAATAGTAGACGATTGAGGGGGAAGGAGGAAGGAACGTTTGGGAGAGAAAACGCTTGAAAAATAATTGTTTATAGGACATTGGCAATCTCACAAGAGTCAATCGCCATCGTCCCATCATGGCTGGGACACTATTCGACTGCTTATCAGCGATTTTTAATACTGCCAAAACTTACTACAATGCTTGTCTTCAAGGGTATCACTGATGAATGTAGTCATAAGTTCTGAGTTAAGATCTGCGCATTCAGTTCGCAGCTGGCAATAGTTCTTCCGATCACAGTTGGACCCAGTGCGCCTGAATTTGGCATGGGCTCGCCGTTTTGCTTAGAGCAACCTGTTCAACTTGTGGTTTACCCAGGGAAATTTGGGATTTACTTTAACCCTTCTTGCAGGTAGTGCTCTCATAAAAAGACCTAAGGGTGTCCCAAACTAATTGTTAACCAGGTATCATTAATGGGCCTGCTTTTTATTGATTTTTCGGTCAATAATGGGTTTGTCAGTAAAAAATTCATTCAAATTTGTCCAGTTGACTGCAGAATAATTATTAACAAATACCTGTGCGATCTTTTTGTTGTTTCTGTTTGGCTTGTTGATCAATGTAAGGACCACAGCTTCGTGATCGGCAATGCCAGGAGTAACATCAACTGAAACTCCCGATCACTGAAAATTGACCATCGCAATGTCGAGGAGGGATTAAGAAGTAGGAGTTTTACGTGTGAATTTGTCTACCATTTGTGTCAAATGTACCACATGTCAAATAAGATATCAAAATGTGAAGTTGTCAAGACAGTTTAGGATTTCTGAATTTGCACGATAAAAGTTGTGATCTTCCTTTCACAGAATTTTAAAACTCTTTTTTAGATTACGAGATTAGCTCAACTGATTTCAAACGTCAATAATTCAAATGCTTGGGAGAATGCTCTGCCGATTTCATCGTTCTATCAGCCGAAATTTTGCAGAACGCTTTGCTTCTTTCTGGCGAAAAGAAGACGTAAACCTTACTTGAGTCTTTGAGTCTTGAGTCTTTTGCTTAGTTTCTGCGATTGGGAGACATCTATACGAATTGGCGACTGATTTTCTTCTGTAATTAAATTTGGAGGGTTGAAAAATGACTTCAGATTTTACCAAAAAAATTTAGCCAGGGTTACGAGAAAAGCATTCATTGTGACTATCATACTGTATGAAAAAAAATCAGCAAAAACACCGGCACGGGCAACGTTTAGTGCTAAAGTACGCTTACGCATGGTTAGTTCGGGCTTAAAAACAAAAGGTCATATCAATTATTAAAAGAAACTATCACACAGGCATGAGATGTGGATTCACATGGCAAGATCATGACCTGGTGCGAGAGGAGAGGAGTGGACGGGTTTCCTGATTAAGGAGTGACTTTTTGATGGAAGCCCATTCCAAGCTACGAAAGTCAGGGGATACAGAAATCGCAAAATCTTACTTTTCACAAAATGGCTGTCAGGCCTGACCCGTTACCCGTTCGGCGTGAACAGATTTTGAAGCATAATTATGCGGCAAAGGAGCGCCGATAGCCAGTTATAAAATCCTTAAGAATTTTGAAGGCAACGCATTCGAAGTCAACTTGCCTGAGTGGTCTAAGTCCCGAAGTAGAGCACTAACAAATCAACCAAATTTTCTTAACAAAACCCAGGCAGTCCGCCGCTGTTCGGCTTCCACGGCCATCAGAAACTTTGGTGGAGTCCCAAACCCCGCAAGCATACTCGAGAATGGGTTGGCATACTTGACTATTTTGATTTACGGTCACTTATTGACAGGAGCGTGACGAATATTGTGATAAATGCAACCCATTGTGGAGGAAGATTTTACACACGCCTGGATTGGACGCTCCGACTGAGGTTTGAATCAAATGCCACCCCGAGATAATTGAAACTTGACACAGATTCCAGATACCAGCCGTAAACAGATCCGGTACGAATCCTTAAGAGATGAGTGTGCAACGCTAAACTCGAACCTATTCGGAACCTTTATATCGCGTGCAATTTCGAGCAATTATTCCAAGCAATTTTGGTCATACTTAAAATCACTCAGAAAAACCAAGACATTCCCTCAAATCACCGACGCAGAAGGCAATATTTCAAATTCCCCTGTTTCCACAGCCAACATGCTTAACCGTCATTTTGCTAGTGTCTTTTCTGTTCCTAGCTCTTATTTGCCAGCCGACTCAGATGCCAGTGCCGCTGTTGTCGATGCTCCAACTGTCGATTCCCTCGAACCAATCTTCTTTTCCGCGGCGGGTGTCTACAAACTTTTGAGTCGAATTAAAGCCAACAAACCGCCTGGCCCTGATGGTTTGCCTGGAAGATTGATAAAGGAATTGGCCACTTCTCTTGCCGCCCCTTTGGCTGCTCTTTTCAACCAAATCTGCGCCACGGGTGAGATCCCCTTAGATTGGAAGAAGGCAATTGTGACGCCTATTCCCAAGAAAGGCTGCTCCACGAATTCTGTCCAAAGTTATCGCCCAATTTCTTTAACGTGCATTGTTTCAAAGATTTTTGAACGTGTTGTTTGTTCGTATATTCTATCTTTCCTCGCGCACACAAATTACTTGCACCCAAATCAATTCGGATTCAGGACAAAGCGTTCATGCGAGTCGCAACTCGTCCTATTCGTCGACGACATTGCACGGTCTCTTGACAACAATGTTCCTGTTCACTCAGCCTTCCTTGATCTAACGAAAGCCTTCGATTTGGTGTGCCATGTCAAACTCGTTCGAAAGCTAACTGTCATAGGCATACCCCCGCAGCTGGTTAGAGTGATCGAAGCTTTTCTCTCAAATAGGTCCCAACAAGTTAATATCCAAGGTTCACTTTCAGACTCTGTGAGCGTGACATCTGGAGTTCCGCAGGGGAGTGTCATTGGACCTCTCCTCTTTCTAATTTACATAAATGACATCGCGGATGGCATCAAATCCTCTATCCGCTTGTTTGCAGACGATGTCGTTCTGTACAGGCCCATCTGCTCTGCACTTGACTCGCGGGCACTGGCAACTGACTTATGTTTGATATCAACGTGGTGCGAGAGATGGGGAATGAGAGTAAACACCGGTAAATCCAAGATAGTTCATTTTGGACATCGTGCTGCTACCCACGCGCCGGATTATAATATCAATGGTGATCGCCTACAAGTTGTGTCTGAGTTCAAATACTTAGGGTTTATACTTTCAAATGACCTGAGCTGGGACTCTCACATCGATTCGATTGTCAAGAAGGCTTCCGCGACCATTGGGTACATCTACAGAAATTTAAAGAATGCTCCCATCCAGCAAAAAAGGCAAGCATTTATAAGTCTAGTTCTTCCAATCTTGGAATATTCCTGCGCGGTATGGAGTCCGAAAAAGAAATGAAATTCAATCCCTTGAAAATGTTCAGCGCCGTGCAGCGAGAGTAATTACTGGCAACTATGACAGGTTCGCGGGCGTCACTCCCTGTTACTGATTGGAACTCCCACACTGAATCCAGGCGCAGGAACCATTGCCTTAACCTATTGTTCAATTTTGTCGAATCCCACTCTCCCCAATCTTTTGAGTTTTCCCCTATCCTGTTTCCCCACTTCTACCCCTTGGGTTCCACCGCAGGAATCCTATACGTTTACCACCTACCCCCTTGACCTATTTCCGTTTCTTATTTTTGTTGTCACTTCAGGACATCGACTGTCCCATACCCACTCATTATGGCTTCAAAGCAGTTCAACGCAGGACAGATAATGGTTTGGCGTATGTTCTTCCATTCTGCAGGCGAAACACCTACTTTAATTATTTTTTCCCCAGAACGATGTCTGACTGGAATGCGCTTCCGAAAAGCTCAAATCTAATTACAGCCGCTTGTCGCCGCATTTCTCGCACCACGATTGCTTGATTGTTGTGTGCTTTTATGTTCATCGAAGTTTTTTTAGAGTATTTCTTGACCGTAGTCCATGATTTTCGTTTGCTGTTTTAGCCTATGACTCAGCTTCGGCTACGATTCTTGTCATTCCCCCAAGTACTTTGTGGAATTTTTTGCTTTTATAAATAAATAAATAAATAAATAATTAAAGATCCGAATCCAGTGAGAATACCTCATTTTTTTCGTCTGCAGGCAGAGTCCACAGCATTTGATAAACCGCAGGTTGGTATGTGAAAAAGGACCAGACAGAAATCACATTCGTCTAAACTCAAAAATCCGGGAAATTTCGAAGGCAACGCGGAATTTTAATTTCTAAGATCTCAGTTCTTTAGATTGGTTCCATTGTTGCAGATGCAACTTCATTTTTCGAATTTGGCGCGAAATCATTTCTGAACACAAAAATCGCGGATGATTATGTCCATAATTTTCGACTGCTAATCTGATGCAGCTTTTTGATTTCTGGTGTTCAAAATGTTTTTTTTTTATGAATTTCGCTTTCTGCAGCTGGGGTCCCAATCCCAGCCCCCGTCGGCACCATGACTTCCAGCTTGCCAGGGATAAGAGTAGATTCACACACATTGGCAAGTTCTGCAGCCTGGGGGTAAGCGTCATGCCGACTTAATTTTTTTTATTTTTAATTTTGTGTTCATGACTTTTTAATTTGGTGTCTGTCACTCATTCATCACTCATTGTTTTGTGATCATCAATAAACGTGATACATTTTAATTTTGTTTTTAACTTTTAATTTTCATTGGGCTTACTTTTAATTTTTATTAACTTCCTTCAATTTTGCTTTCAACCAATTTCAACGCCTTTTTATTTTTTTCATTTTGGCGTTTTAATTTTTTAAGTTTTTTGCTTATTTAATTTTTAAGAGTTTCACTTGTTTTTATAGTTTTTAGGTTTTTCACTTATTCAACTTTTTTTACTTCTATTTTCCATTTTATGAAAATTACAACTATCTATAACTATCAACAACTAACTATCTATGTCTAAGTTTTCACTATCTATAACAACTTGAACCTAGTTTTTAACTCATGCTTAGTGTTCAACATAAATGTTCTACATGAATTATGCACAGGTAGAAATAAAAGTCACAACAACAACTAGTTCATCTCTAGAAAGCATAAGCAGTTCGCAGCCCGCTACACGACAACTACTTCATTCAAGCCATCCACTTCTGCGCATCTCCTGGACAAGCATCTCACAATCCACGACGACATTTTCTCACGGTAAACGATCATCATCCCAACAGCAACCAACAGCAGAATGAAGACAACAACGATCAAGCTGAATATTCTTGCTCCATCCCACGATCCCTCAACTTCTGCCAGGTTCACTTCTTGCATCTCACCACTCTTCTTGAAGATGGCCAGGTGGGAGTCGGAATGAGATGGATACGGAGCACATCTGGAACGCCCAGGAGGGGAAGTCGTCGACTCAGAACTCACACCAACCACACCATAAAAAAGAATAACAAACAAAAAGAAAATGCATCGGCACGAAGCGGACGACATTTTCGAGAAAATCAAAGAAAAACACAAAGAAAATCAGAAAAAAATCAAAGAAAATAGCCAAGAAAAAGAAGAAATCAGACAAAAATCAAACACAAAAAGTACGAAAAACAATCAAATCTCAACCTTCAAGACGAATTTGGTCTCTCAGAAGGTCACGCAACGTCTCAGGTCACTGTTTCAGCTTTCAAAGGTCACCCACGACAACAAATCGGCAACAACAGAAAGCTTGTCACTCGGAGCGCACTCTTCCTCTTTGAAGCAATTTCACTCAAATGAAGACAAAAATCGGCGCGAAAAGCCTTTTTTACTCCCCTGCGCAGGCCCACCAAAAGCTCGGCTCCTTATTGGTCGACATTTGCCGCATGGCAACAGAGAACTTTCTGGAACTTTCTCGGTCCTGGAATCCGACCAGGAATTTTTATTTCTACAAACCGCATTCGTTTTAAAAGCAATGAATATTCTCTTTGTTGTAAATAATGAAGTTCTGATTTTCGATGTTTGCGAGAGAAGATTTTAAGTTTCTTTTTTCATTTTTTCTGCGGGTGAGAGAGAGTTTGATACAAAGCGTGAAAAATTTGGCATGGCTTTGGCATTTAAAATTTTTAGACGTGCGAAATATCAAAGTGTTTCAAAAACTTTGAACTGCCTTATTCAATATTTCAATCCTCACATTTGGGTGATGCAATAATTCAAAAATCAGTGCGACTTTTTGCTGATTCAGATAAAAATAAAAATAAAAAATATGAGCTTCATATGAGAACAATTGGAAAGAAATATTGTTTCCGTGACCAATAAACACCTCTAACGCAAATGAGGATAAGGGCATGCAGAGACCACGGCATTTGATAAACCAGCAGGTTTGTATGTGCAATAGGACCAGTTATGAAATGTCATTCTTTTGAATTCGAAAGTCCAGGCAATTTCGCAGGCAACACGGCATTTTAATTTCTGAGACTTTAGCTTTTGTTTGATGGCATTGTTGGAGATTCATATCTGAACACAGAAAAAGTGCGATTCAGTTTTTATGGGAATACGAAATTATGGCCATAATTTTCGACCCGACAACTGAGCACATTTTAATTTTGACAAACTTTATTTTTATTTTGCTAACATTTCAAATTTTATTTGGTTCTGTTTTATTTTGCGTTTCGCCAATTCTTTATTCCGGTTTTACTTTTATTTTTATTTATTTTTTGTTTACATACAAGATTACTTCACTTTATTCAGCCATACATGTGTTTTTTAATTTTTATGCCTTTTAATTTACATTTATTTTTTGATTTTAATTTTAACTTTTTACAGCTTTTTAATTCATTTAATATTTTTAGGTTTTCGCTTTTTTCAGCTTTTTTTACTTCTATCCGTATTTTCTATTTTCTTAGAAAAGCTCCCACTTGAATATTAACTGCTAACAACTGTTCTTTTTTAACTTCTACTAAAATATCTAGCATTCAACTTAGTTTGCCGTGAATTGGGCCAAGGCTTAATCAAGTCAAAATAACTAATCCATTACAGGTTGGCACAAAGGGTTCTACGACGCCACGACTATAACTAAATCCAACACCTCGCTTCTGCATCTTTGGATCGGAGGAATCTTGCAAGACACGACGAAATATGACAAACCACAAAAAGAAATAAAATCGCATATTTCAGATGCAACATTGAATTTTAATTTCTAAAGCAGGGTTTATTGGATTGATGCCTTTTGTTATCATTTGTTACAAAGAAGCTCGGTCACTCAATTTCGGTGCGATAAGGTCTGCAATTTCAGTATTTTAGACTACGAGGAGGAAAGGTGTGACTCGTAAAATGTGGACTCCGGCAGATCTGAAAAAGAAGAAAATTCAAAAGACAAATCGATCAGATGACCAGATGAACCGCTTGACTTAACTTTAACTCCCATGTCAAAAGTGGAGGGGATCGAAATTTCTCCTCCGATTACGGAGACAGAAAACCAAATGGACTGGATGAAGTTGGAGCACATACGATGACGAAACAAAATGAAATTACAAGAGATCAGGATGAATTTTATTTTCTTTTGTTGAATTTTGACTGGTTTTTGCAGATTCACTGTTGACATTCCAAACATTGTTGGCAAATTGCCTGTTTTGCCCCACAAAATAGAATGAACGAAAGAGCCCAAGCTTTTGCAGAAGGTTACGTTGAGTTGCACAAAAGGCATCTGCCCCAATTATCTACAAAAACACCAGTCATCCTTCAACGTCAACATCACCGAAAATCGATATCCGAAGCCCAAGAGCTCAGTCATATAAATAAGTCTGGAATGCGTGGAGACATCCCCTTTATTAACTTCGCGGAATCGAAAAACTCAAGTGACCCTACATCACACTGGCTGTCAAGAGCTCCTGTGAATTGGTAAGAATAGATTTATGTGAATTCCACAAATCAATCCAAACCAAATAGGCCTTTCACTTTCCATGGACGTTCAATCTTCCATTTTCCACGGATTAATCTACCGAAGAACGCTCGCTATATCTTTTAAATCTTCCAATCGATCCCCAAAAGTTTCAATGCACGTTCGTAAGACAATTCAAAACTTTGCACTTGATTAATCCAACCCCTATGTAACCCAACTCGTCACTGAGTGAAAATAAAGAGCAATACCGCATGAAAGACAAAAGTTAAACAATAATCACGAATTCCGAGAGTACTCGCTTTCTATTCAATACTTTGCATGTCGACAAAAGTAAAAATTAACAGCAAATTAACTAAAAACGCAAAAAATCTCGGAAATTAGATTTATTGTGCTCTTGCACCCATTTCCAAAAACCCGAACTTCGCCGACTTTTGTGACGATATACCGAATTACCATTTGTCGGAAAGAAGCATGGGCCGTGTTTCTGGCCATCCACAGACAAATTGTCCTTTTGATTGCTGTAAACATTCTGGTGTTCCTTTCCCAAGACAAAAATCCCGCTAACGTATTTGTATGATTTTCAAAGTATTTTAAAAAGACAGGCTTGAAGATTCGTTGTTTTCAACATGAGATAGCCCATTAAAAATGCTCGAATAATATTGTTGCGCCTAACCATTTCAAGCGTTATGCAATCGGAATTGTTTGCCGTAAGGCGTGTTGCATAGCCGTTTGTTTTCAGGCGCAATAGCACATCTCATTATTTTGTTTTCCTGCACGGTGAAATACGTCGCGTCGCAGGCTGATTTCAGCTGCAATGTCTTGTTGATATAGCAGTGCTGTCATTCTGACGCGGTTTTATTGTTCTACATCTCTACATACTGCACCACTGTTGAGCATAAAAGATTGGAAACTGAAAAAGACATTTCTGCAAATTTTTAAAACATTTAGGAAGGTGAGAGTTGAAAAATCCAGGTGCATAAAAGATTGGAAACTGAAAAAACATTTCTGCAAATTTTCAAAACATTTAGGAATGTGAGAGTTGAAAAATCCAGGAGCATAAAAGATTGGAAACCGAGAAAGACATTTCTGCAAATTTTCAAAATATTTAGGAAGGTGAGAGTTGAAAAATCCTGAATGACTGGAAAAATTGGTGAGTTCGTAATCTGTTTTCATAAATTGCGATAAGTGAAAGGTTTCCTGGAATTTGTGGAATTTTTCAGATAAAAACATTTAAAGCGGCAACGCGGCACTTCAATTTCTTGGAGCCTTTTTTGGGTTCGATAGAGCAACTGTCATTGTTGCCGAACTGAGTAACGGTTCGGACGTTTTGGCGCGAAAGACTTACCATATTCGTTATTTCTCATTTTTATGAAAGATCTCGCGCGGTAATGAGTCAGGTACATGCGTTTTCCCAACAGTTTAAGTGAGATTTTTCCATTTCTACCGATTTGTTGTGTGATTTAAATCAGGTAAGTTATGAGGAGACAAAGGTAGCACACTTACCGTGGGGTGATCCAGTGTGGATTAGCGCTAATCCGAGGTTACGAATTAAATTGTCGCCATTTACTTCAATGGAAAAAATTACTCTGCAACCTCGGATAAGCGCGAATCAGCACTGGATCACCCCACGGTTAGTAAAAAGACTCTCACACGAATGAAAAGAATTTTGAAAAAGAATTCTTATTTGCAAACTACGAGTACAAGTAACTTGTGCTTTCCGCGAGGAGAGATTTCATGATTTTTTCACAAAAAAATGATTTTTATTGGGCCCGTTGTCACATGCATGTGGTGATTTGTCCCACAAGTGCGTGTTTTTCTGTTGAAAGAGTTCATCATCTGACCAGTTTTTAGGTAAAAATTACCTGGACAATTAATTCCTTGCTATATATCACTGTGTCTTTTCTGTTGAAGTAGTTCATCGTCATCATTGTCATCATCAAAAATGGAGTTCATCATCATTTCTGTTGAAGGAGTTCATCATCATCACTTTTTGGTAAAAATTTTAATTCCTTGCTTTACAGGGTGAGTCACCTCGAATGTTAGTTTTTTCTATCGCATTTTCTGCGAAAACTGTTGCTCCTGCAATTGTGGTGCCATGGAGGTTTTGGAACCTGATTCCATTGCGGTTTGTTTGGATCCATTGGGCTCTTCCTAATTGCCACCCCTATGCTATTTTTGGGAAAGGGTAGTTAGGCCTGTCTTCTATGCAGCGCATTATCTCCGGAACTGTGACTCGGAGGTCTATGGTTTAAATTTGAAAGTTGTTCATTTCCTTGTCCTAAAGGCACCAGAAGTGGTCAGAATCAAACCCAGCCCTTGGTTGCCATTCTAGGGGTGGATTTCTTCCGGAAGGGTTGGTAAGGTCGGAGACGTGTTTTTTCTGCGGGAATGCGTTCTCCATATCTCATGTGATGGGGGCTGAGCCCTCCGTCTCCCTGCGATTCGGTGAAGGCACATTTGGGGGTGTCTGAAGCGGTCCAAGGGGTAGGTAGTTTGCGATATCTTGGAAACTATGTATCGCAGGTTCATTGTTTAAATTCAAGAGTTGTTCATTGGGTCATTATCAATAATTCAGACGCAGTCCGGGTCAGTTAACACCCCTTGAGTTTCAATCTGGGGGTAGTTTTCCACCAGCTTGAATGTTTGGATGCACCTACACTTGTTTTTGAGGGTTGAAAATAATTCCTTGCGGCCGCCAAGATGAGTTTATGCCCCATTGGGTGTAACACACAACTTTTGTGGTGGCGAAGTCAGACGGCTTCGAGTAACTTCACCCATTCTACAACAAAGAGGGCGAGGGGTGGTTCCCGGATTTTGACTTTTTTGGGTCGAGTGTCATTCTTCTGGTCTTTTTTTTTTGTGGATTAAGACCCAAATTCTGGCTGCGGGTCGGCTGATGTCTATTTGAAGGTTTCCAAAATAACTGCAAAGGCTGTCGTTCATCGGGATGACGAAATGGTGAGATCAGAGTTTCCCACCAGAGGCTCCACCAGAGGCTCCACCAGAGGCTCTACCAGAGGCGCACCAGAGAAACTCTGATGCGATGCAGCATTATAGGGTATGTACAAATTCCATGATGTTCATTTTTGTAAAAATATAAAAACTGAAAAAACTGGGCCGCGATTGCCAAAGAGAAGTTAAAATGGAACATCTTTTGAATTTATACCCCAATTCTGAATCGCCCTAAAACGTGGGTACCGATAATCAGTCTTTGCAGGCACCCTCAAACGGGCCTCAGCTAGCCCGCCGCTAGAATTTGGGCCTTTCCCGATAAAATAAGGCCAGTAGAATGACACTCGACCCAAAAAAGGCAAAATCCGGGAACCACCCCTCGCTGTCGAAATCCAGCCCTCTTTATTGTCTATGGGGCATAAACCCATCCAGGCGGCTGGAAAGAATTATTTTCAACCCCCAAAAACAAGTTTATGTCCAAACATTCACGCTGGTGGAAAACTACCCCCAGATTGAAACACAAGGGGTGAAACTGACCCGGACCGCGTCTGACTTATTGATAATGACCCTGTGAAAAACTCTTGAATTTAAACAATGAGTCTGCGACACATAGTTTCCAAGATATCGCAAACTACCCCTTGGACCGCTTCATACACCCCCAAATATGTGCCTTCGCCGATTCGCAGGGAGACGGAAGGCTCAGCCCCCATCACTTGAGATATGGAGAACGCATTCCCGCAGAAAAGACACTTCTCCGACCTTTCCACACCTCCAGGCAGAAAATCACCCCAAAAACGTCATCCAAGGGGTGGGTTTGATTCGGACCACTTCTGGTGCCTAAGGACAAGGAAATGGACAACTTTATAGTTTAGACAACAGACCTCCGAAGCACAGTTCCGGAGATAATGCGCTGCATAGAAAACAGGCCTACTCCAAAAATGGCATAGGGGCGGCAATTTGGAGGAGCCCAATGGATCCAAACAAATTAAAAAAATTTTGACCATGGCGAGACTCGAACCCACGATCTTGCGCTCGAAAGCCCAACGCTCTGCCACTGAACCACCGGCGCTTTCGGGATTTTTAGTTCTCCAGTGGCGCTTTTATGAAACAACTCGGATATTCAGGCAAATAATGTTGAACAACTTGGACACCACTGTCGTGCCCCCGCTCCCACCTTCGTTTTTCTGCGAGTTTTTGAAGTGGACCATTCTGAAAATGAACACACTTTTATTAACCTGACCTAACTATTATAACCCCCAATTTTCACGTGAAAGTTGAGTTTAATGTGGTACTTATTCTTTCCGCGCGGAATAAGACCTCGAAAAAATTAGACGTTATTCCGATAAGACGCTATTCCGGTTAGACGTTATTCCGGTTAGACGTCATTCCGGCAGAAGACGTTTTTCCGGTTGGACCTTATTCCGGTTAGATGTCATTCCGATTTGACCTTGTTCCTGTTAGACGTTATTCCGGTTGACACGTTCGAAAAATTAGACGTCATTCCCAATTGTCGTTATTCCGGTGTCAGACCAAACAAAAATTTGACGTTGTCCCGTGCACCCCTCATTTCTTCAAGGGACCGGTGACTGGGATAGAATGGACTGGGATAGAATGGGACTGAGGCAGAATGGGACTGAGGCATAATGGGACTGAGGCATAATGGGACTGAGGCAGAATGGGACTGAGGCAGAATGGGACTGAGGCAGAATGGGACTGAGGCAGAATGGGACTGAGGCAGAATGGAACAGAGGCAGAATGGGACAGAGGCAGAATGGGACGAGGCAGATGGGACTGAGGCAGAATGGGACTGAGGCAGAATGGGACTGAGGCAGAATGGGACTGAGGCAGAATGGGACTGAGGCAGAATGGGACTGAGGCAGAATGGGACTGAGGCAGAATGGGACTGAGGCAGAATGGGACTGAGGCAGAATGGGACAGAGGCAGAATGGGACTGAGGCAGAATGGGACTGAGGCAGAATGGGACAGAGGCAGAATGGGACTGAGGCAGAATGGGACTGAGGCAGAATGGGACTGAGGCAGAATGGGACTGAGGCAGAATGGGACTGGGGTAGAATGGGACTGAGGCAGAATGGGACTGAGGCAGAATGGGACTGGGGCAGAATGAGACTGAGGCAGAATGGGACTGAGGCAGAATTTTTTCATTCGTTGCTGGCATGGAGTTAGGTGGGTTTGACATTCATTGACATGACATTGCTCCACTCGAATTTCAATGGCGAAAAGAAATGACCGCCACTGCTACCCAGTTTCAGCACGCTTTAGGATATGAAGATGAGGACAATGTGGGTAGGGTAGGATAGGTTTGGATACGTGTGTTAGGATAGGTTAGGTTGGGTTTGGTCAGGTTAGGTTAGGTTTAGTTTGCTTTAAGTTTGTCACAGAGCAATGGTGACAACTGTTCAGTACAACCGACTTCGATGTTTCGTCTGAGTCGCGCAGAGGATAAATGGTTGAGGATGAAAAGCACCAAAGAGCCTTTCCGCAAATTCAGTGGACTGAGGCAGAATGGGACTGGGGCAGAATGGGACTGAGGCAGAATGGGACAGGCAGAATGGGACTGAGGCAGAATGGGACTGAGGCAGAATGAGACTGAGGCAGAATGGGACTGAGGCAGAATGGGACTGGGGTAGAATGGGACTGAGGCAGAATGGGACTGAGGCAGAATGGGACTGAGGCAGAATGGGACAGAGGCAGAATGGGACAGAGAGCAGAATGGGACTGAGGCAGAATGGGACTGAGGCAGAATGGGACTGAGGCAGAATGGGACTGAGGCAGAATGGGACTGAGGCAGAATGGGACTGAGGCAGAATGGGACTGAGGCAGAATGGGACTGAGGCAGAATGGGAATGAGGCAGAATGGGAATGAGGCAGAATGGGACAGAGGCAGAATGGGACAGAGGCAGAATGGGACAGAGGCAGAATGGGACTGAGGCAGAATGGGACAGAGGCAGAATGGGACAGAGGCAGAATGGGACTGAGGCAGAATGGGACTGAGGCAGAATGGGACAGAGGCCGACAAAAAAATTCTGCCTCAGTCCCATTCTGCCTCAGTCCGTTCTATCCCAGTCCCCCGATCCTTCTTCAATTCCGAATTCGGTCAAAAAACCGTTGGGATGATGACTCCAAATCCGAAGGTCGTGGGTTCGATTCCCGCTTCAGTCGGAATTTGTGAGTTGGGTCGCGCTCCATTCTGGCTGCAGTGACAGAAAGGGAGACTTAGTGGCAAGTCTTCTAGTCCTTCGGAAGGGACTTTAAGAAGGTGGTCCCGTGTGCAATTCACCATGTGCACGTTAAAGAACACTTAGTCCGTCCAAGAGTGGCGGCAAGTTACAGGAACATAATAAAGCCGCAGACACACACAGGGGTACCGAACACCAGTGTGGGTATGGTGAATGATTGGTATGAATGGCGCCAGAGTAAGGCGCAAAGTATGAATGGGTTGATGTGGGCGAAAAGAAGCCCTGGGGAACACCCCGAAAACGACACAAGTTCAAAGTTTCAAAGACAAGACAAGACAAGACAAGACGTAAGGTATGAAGCTTTCTTTTCGGCAAAACCCACAATCTAAAATTTACTCTCGACTAAAAAGACAAAACAATTGAAAAAAAAACATCTTTCACTCACTCACAAAACCCCAGCGCAACACAAAATTACATACCTACATTATAGAAATACCTTACCACTATCTGGCCCAATTCAAACTTGAACCACACATCAAAACATCAAAAAATGCAAACGAGACACTGCTCCTTCACAAACATGTTTAAAGCTCCTCTTGCCCTGGGATCTAAGACAAGTTTAAGTTAGGCCTACCTACCCACCTAAAGACAAAAAATGAACGAAAGCGAAACAGAAAAAACTTCGCTTTGAATTTTGGCTAAATCCTTCATCATTTGCTCAGCGTCAGACCAATCATCTCCCGGGCCAGGCATCGTCACCACACCTCCCTCGTCATCGTCATCCACCCAGTGTCATCCCCCGAGCCCGTCAGACATCCCTCACCACAGAGAAAGTTGATGCTGTTCTATCGTCTGCAGGACGTTTTTTGTGGATTCGCGAACGCGAAGTTTCGTGATGTGAATTTCATCATGTTCATGAATGAAAGAAAGGTGTGTTGTGAAAGGTGTGGAATGAATGTGCGTCAAGGATCGGTCAGGCCGTCAGGTTTGGTTTGGCCCAGTTTACTTTAAGCACCTCTATCAGAGAGCGAGAGAGCAATGGTGATGAATGTTCAGTGGAAAAAAGTCCAACGACCCTCCATTTCTGAAGAAGCCAGATACGCACTGCAGCCACAGACCGCAAATTCCGCGATTTCCGCGTTTCAGAAGGACCCCCTGAAAATTTGACAGTTCTAAGGAAGATGACTAAGGAAGTGACTAAAACGCTGAACCTGCTTGTCCTGCTTGTCTTGCTTGTCCTGCTGGTATGGCCAGGTTTGGGTTAGGTTAGGGTTTGGTGAGGTTTTTTTTGGTCCAGGATAACCAAATCTCGCGATAACCTAACCTATTTCACCATTACCAGCAGGACAAGCAGGTTTCCAGCAGGACAAGCAAGACAAGCAGGACAAGCATGTTCAGCGTTTTAGTCACACCCGGTGACCAAGGTCACCACAACCACCACCCTGTCCACTCCAAGCTGATGTCTCCCTTCAGAAAGCGCAGGTGTTGGAACTTTTTTTTTCCGTCGGCTGCTGGCGCGTGCGGACGCGTTTTCCGTTGTTTGGTGCGTGGTCCGCTGATTTCGTGGATTTTTCAATTTTATTTGTTGTTTATTTCTGTTTCTTGTTTTTCTTTTTCTCTCTTTCTCTCAAACAATGTTTGTTCTGGGCGAACAACTTCTTTCTGTCCATTTTCTTGGCTATCTCTGCTTTCTCATTGCCTCCTCAAATCTTTTCCATTTCCGAATTTTCCTTTTTCTGAACCATTGTCATGGAGACTCCGACTTCAAGAGCCTCCGGTTCCAGACTGCAGTCGCCTGTCAGTGATGAAGGAAGTGACTAAAACGCTGAACCTGCTTGTCCTGCTTGTCTTGCTTGTCCTGCTGGTAATGGCCAGGTTAGGTTAGGTTAGGTTAGGTGAGGTTATTTTAGGTTAGGATAACCTAATCTAACAATAACCTAACCCATTTGACCTATACCAGCAGGGCAAGCAGGTTTCCAGCAGGACAAGCAAGACAAGCAGGACAAGCAGGTTCAGCGTTTTAGTCACACCCAGTGATGAACACTGCCGGGTGAACTGCAAGTTTGGAAACTCTGGTGAAGGGAAGATGTAGTGAAGTGACTAAAACGCTAACTGCTTTGCTTGTCTTGCTTGTCCTGCTGGTAATGGCCCGTTAGGGTTAGGTCAGGGTTAGTTGAGGTTAGTTTAGTTAGGATAACCTAATCTAACAATAACTAACCTATTTACCATTCCAGCAGGACAAGCAGGTTTCCAGCAGGACAAGCAAGACAAGCAGGACAAGCAGGTTCAGCGTTTTAGTCACACCCGATGCCAAGATGGTGCTCTGTGATGGTTGCTCCAAATACTTACACTTCGAATGCGTTGGCCTTCTCAAAACCAAGTCCATTCCTGCATGGGCTTTGTGGTTGTGCGAGGATTGTATCGGGGATTTTCGTGAGATGAAAAGCCTCCTCATGCATTTGAGAGTTCTTTGTTCTTCTGGTCTTCCAGCAGTTCCAGCTGCGGCAGTGGCCGAGTCTTCCGCAGTGGCTCACTCCGGCAAAGCCTGCCATTGTGAATGATTCTCCCCCTGTGGGTGATCCTGCTTCACCTTCTGCCGATAGGGTAACTTCTGCTGTTCCTTCAGCTGCAGTGGTGGCCAGGCCTCCTGCTGTTGCTGTTCCTCCTGTTGTGGTTGTTGGCCATCCGGAACCTTCTGTTGCTCCATCTCCTCTGGCACTTTCTCGTGCTCTCATGAGTCACACTGATAAGCCACTCATTCTCTCAGCTGTACCTTCGGTTTCCTCTCCCATTGGCCCGCTTTCTTCTGCATTTCCAGTTCTTGGGTGTGTGCCCAAAGTTGTCCGGGGAACTCTTTCCTACGCGAATAACATTGTCTCAGCTCCTCGCTGCAGTCCTTTGTTAAGCCCTCTCTGCAGTTCCGGGTCTTCTGCTGTAGCAGGGGTCATTCCGACCAGGAAACTGCCCGTCTTGAAGTCCTCAGTTCCTGCAGTTGATTTGACCGCTGTGCAATCACCGCCACTCTCCTTGCCTGAAGTCAGTAAAGTCCTTGCCTGTTCTCTGCCGATCAATGATCCATGTACAAGCTCTTCCTCAGCTCAATCTATTTCTGGCCAGTCTCACACTGCGAAGAAAAGTTCCAGGTTACTGATCATTGGGGATTCCATGATCAAGCATTCAAACTGCCGTCCAGCCGCTGGTCGTAACCCGCGCCAAGCAAATGTCGTCATCGTTTCCTGTTCTGATGATGCTTCTGCACCAATTGATTCGAGGTTCGGGGCGAACACCCTTTTCTTCGGGTTGCCTTTGCCTTTTGACGGCCTCAAGATCGTAACCACGATCTGATGGTTGCCCTCGAGCTCGGCCGAATTGTCAGACTGAGATCCGTTCTTGATGATCTCGGTCAAATCTTTTTCCCCAAACTGGTCCAAGCGTCTGAAAAACATTTGCTGGACCCAGCCGGGATTCCGGACCGAGCGCATCGTGAATTGGATAAAGTCTGTTGATTCCAGACCTGCCACCAGCATTCTGTAAATTGCTGAAATGGCATCGTTCAGGTCTTTGCCCTGAAAATTTAACACCCCGTGGGAAGCGTTTTCACTGCAGCAAGGTCCCGTCCCGGGTAAATTTCCAAGACTGGACATCCGTCCCGGATATGTTGTCAAAGTTTAACACCCTGTGGGATGCATTTTCTCTGTAGTAAATTCCCGTTCCGGGTGAATTTTCGAGGTTAGACATCTGTCCCGGATATGCGTTGCCAAAATTTAACACCCTGACCGAAGCATTTTAACTGCGGCAAGGTCCATTCCCGGGTAAATTTCCAAGGCTGTCTGGACATCCGTGTCGGACATGTCAAAATTTAACACCCTGTGGGATGCATTTTCACTGTGGTGATGTTCCGTCCCGAGTAAGCATGTCTGAGGCTGGACATCCGTGCCGAAAGCGAATTTGTCAAACACACCGGATTCCCAACCTGATCCCACGTCATGCGCAATTTTCTGACCAATCACGCACTTCAGGATTGAAACTTTACTATAACTAACTGAACCTGATCTAACCCGTCGACAAATACTGCCTCGGTGTTCACCCAATGCCTCTGGTCAGCGAACTATATCTATTGTAAGGAATTTTTTTTTTTTTAAATTTTTGCGATGGGTGGGATTCGAACCCCCAACAACACAGAACATCGATTTTGCGAGCGGACGCCTTATCCACTCGGCCAACCGGTGTGCTGCCGGTCACCGGAATTTGCTCTTGGAAACTGCCTTTTTTACAAATTTGTTTGTGTTGCAGTTCACTCTTCATATAAAAAAGCATATTGCGTAGGAGTTACGCCATATGACGCAGGACCAGGTTTGAAATCCGGTGCGTTTGGCAAATTTGCGTGCCGGACGCAAATTTGCCAAACGCAGCGGATTTCAAACCTTGTCGCTGCGCCATATGACATTAGTGCTGTCCTGTGCAATAGGCATTTTACCGGAAGAGTGAACCGCAACGGACGCAAATTTGCCAAACGCACCGGATTTCAAACCTTGTCGCTGCGCCATTTGGCATTGTCCTGTGCAACAGGCATTTTTTTTCCTGAAGAGTGAACCGCAACAAAAATAAATTTTTAAGGCACGAAAAGCAGTTTTCAGGAGCGAATTCAGGAGCGTGGTTTCGACTGCAGCAGAGTCCCTTTCGTTGTGAATTTTCAACGGGACTGACCGTGGCCTCCGAGAGAACACGGAGGCCACGGACTGACGCTCGTCCGGGGCACTTTTGCTTCGTCACTGTGAGGACGATTGAAAATACTTTGCTTGCGATTGAAAACACGAACTTTGCTCATGCCTGAAACCGGGACGGCAGGCGATGCATGTGAATGAACGGGATGGACGTTTCAAAATTTTCTCTCAAAAAATGCAATTTCTGCCAATTTCTGAACAAATTCTGATCTGAAAGAAAACGCACCGTCTTTTTGACGTCGGCTGCAAAGCCAAGTTTTTGTGTGATGCATTTTTTGATTTTGCCATTTTTGTGTGCAGTGCACTGCAGGTGCAGTGTTGCCAACTTGCGCGTTTGAGTGTCTTGCGTGAAAAATTTGGTCTTGCGACTTGCCACTTTTGAGGAATTATCTTGCGACTTTCTTGCGGTTTTCAGTCAATGTTGACAATGATATCGGAATTGTCAAACGAACATTCTTTTTTTCTTTTTCCCGTCGGCTGCTTGCGCGTGCGGACGCGTTTTTCGAGGTTTGGTGCGTGCTCCGTTGATTTTGTCGATTTTTCGATTTGATTTGTTTTTATTTCTGCTTTTCTCTCAAATTATGTTTGTTCTTGGTTAATTTTCTTCTTTCTTTCGATTTTCTTGGCTATCAATCGTCCTGTTTTCTCTCCATTCCCCATTCTTCCTTTCTTCTTCGTTTTAAAATCTGCTGCTTTCCTTCTTATCCATTTCAGAATTTTCCTTTTTCTGAATCATCGTCATGGAGACTCCGACTTCAAGAGCCTCCGGTTCCAGACTGCAGTCGCCTGTCAGTGATGAACATTGCCGGGTGAACTGCAAGTTTGGAAACTCTGGTGAAGGGAAGATGGTGCTCTGTGATGGTTGCTCCAAATACTTTCACTTCGAATGCGTTGGCCTTCTCAAAACCAAGTCCATTCCAGCATGGGCTTTGTGGTTGTGCGAAGATTGTATCGGGGATTTTCGTGAGATGAAAAGCCTCCTCATGCATTTGAGAGTTCTTTGTTCTTCTGGTCTTCCAGCTGCGGCAGTGGCCGAGTCTTCCGCAGTGGCTGTTCCTCCGGCAAAGCCTGCCATTGTGAATGATTCTCCCCCTGTGGGTGATCCTGCTTCACCTTCTGCCGATAGGGTAACTTCTGCTGTTCCTTCAGCTGCAGTGGTGGCCAGGCCTCCTGCTGTTGCTGTTCCTCCTGTTGTGGTTTGGCCATCCGGAACCATCTGTTGCCCCATCTCCTCTGGCACTTTCTCGTGCTCTCATGAGTCACTCCGATAAGCCACTCATCCTCTCAGCTGTACCTTCGGTTTCCTCTCCCATTGGCCCGCTTTTCTTCTGCATTCCAGTTCTTGGGTGTGTGCCCAAAGTTGTCCCGGGAACTCTTTCCTACGCGAACATTGTCTCAGCTCCTCGCTGCAGCCCTTTGTTAAGCCCTCTCTGCAGTTCCGGGTCTTCTGCTGTAGCCGGGGTCATTCCGACCAGGAAACTGCCTGTCTTGAAGTCCTCAGTTCCTGCAGTTGATTTGACCGCTGTTCAATCACCACCACTCTCCTTGCCTGAAGTCAGTAAAGTCCTTGCCTGTTCTCTGCCGATCAATGATCCATGTACAAGCTCTTCCTCAGCTCAATCTATTTCTGGCCAGTCTCACACCACAAAGAAAAGTTGCAGGTTACTGATCATTGGGGATTCCATGATCAAGCATTCAAACTGCCGTCCAGCCGCTGGTACAGAGTTCCGATGTCTTCCTGGTGCCACCATTTCCAGAATTTCCTCCTCATTGAAAGCCATTCCAAAATCCCAGGCCCAAGGTTACTCAACCATTCTTGTGCATGCTGGTGTTAACGATTCCTAGGTGGTGCATCACCAGAATTGTTCTCTCGCAGTCTCTCAGATTTCTTTATGTGCTGCAAGAACCAGTTTCCTGTGCCCGCTTGATCTTTTCTGCCATCA
This sequence comes from Sinentomon sp. SZTP_YWyxl, assembly GCA_030068105.1. Lineage (NCBI taxonomy): Eukaryota > Metazoa > Arthropoda > Protura > Sinentomata > Sinentomidae > Sinentomon > Sinentomon sp. SZTP_YWyxl. Next base: position 77,640 of record JASGXE010007322.1, on the reverse strand, counting down.
TTGCTAATGATCACGTTCCACTAAAGTCTCTCTATCTCTATCTCTGAACTCCAGGGTTGCTGCACTTTGCCAGCAGTTGGGTGTCTCTTTTTTGGATGCTAATTGTTGGTTCCCTTCTAATTTCCTTGCAAGAGATCGTCTATATCTCAATGATCACGGAAGCAGGATTCTTGGAATCTGTTTCGCAGCATTTGCCTGCCTTTCTCTCAAGCTCGCTGTTGGGAAACTGTCCGCTCTCCTTCCAAAAACCTCATACTTAGCTCTACAGAAGCCTAAATCTCGTCCCACTCTATCATCTCTCGCTATCTTGTGTGCTCCATTCACCTTAGATTCTCTGGTTGATTTTCTGTGTTGCAGAAGAGTTGCTATTTGCGCTCAGGCAGACCACAGACAAACTCTCTTGATTCGCACCTCTCTGTCCTTCAGTTGAACTGCCGCAGTATCGCACAACATCCACGAGCTCGCGACTTCTGCTCGAAATGCATGATCCCGACGTTTTAGTTCTTACTGAACTTGGCTTGATGACAGCATTGGCACTCATGAATTCCTTCCATCTTACTTCACTGTGTACCGTAGGGCAGGGCTGCAAAAAGAGGAGCAACCTTGCAACCAGGTTGCAGGGACGGCAAGCACCACTTGGGACGGCAAGGCAGACCTTGGGACGGCAGGAAGAATTTTTATCACTTTCGGGAGAAGATTTGCTTGGAAATATAGATGCAAACTTAATTGAAAACCAAAGTTGGGGCCCTGCGACTGCGACAATTTGAAGATTCATTCACAGCAAGTAAGTACACCGAATGGAATGGGAAGAATGGGTAAGTGGTTTCAAGGTGGTCAGAGTCTGACCTTTTCAGATTTCCGTTTGCGTCACCAGCAATGATGCTGAGCAACCCATTTTGTTTTTTGGTGTGCTGCCTGGGACCTGCCCAGGCAGCACACCAAAAATCTGCTGACGCGCCGATGGATCTCACCATACCGACGTCAGCCAAAAAGGGTGAAATTCTTTCGCCAGTTTCGAAGAGGCTGCCGAAACATTTCCAGAATTTCTCACAGATTTGGTCAATGCGCCAAAAAAGCTTTTCATCAGGGTGTTGTTCAAATATTCAGAAAAAAAAAAAAAAAAATCGGTGCGTCGGAACACCATCGATCGAGCAGCCGATGTTTCATCTTGGACCGTCGGCTGACCGAATTTCGGCCAATCAACTCAAATTCGGTCCGACGCGGGCGACGGTTCAAAATGAAACATCGGCCGACGGTCTGCCGACCGATTCATTTTCGTTTTTTCTGAACATTGAAAAAGTTTCCCCGACACACAAAAGGTCTTTCGGCGCATTGTGATTGCACAAACCTCGTGAGAAATTTGTGGAAATGCTTTAAAATGCTTCAATAGCCACATCCAACGAAGTGAAAAATTTCCACCCTTTTTGGTCGGCAGTCAAATGAAAGATCTTGGGACCTGTGATGATGCAGGAGATGAGCGGTTGAAAGCAAAGATCGCGGGATCTGTTTTCAAGACGTTCCCGACGACTGAACATCGGCGAGAAAAGATCAAAGGTGAGTCCACATGACAGAACCACGCAATGCTCCAAGGAAGCATTCCAAATTTTCTGGACTGGGATCGATGTGGTCGGGGAAAATGCGAAACTGTTGAGTCTTTTCAGTATTTATTGTCTCCGGAGAACACCATGATAAGCTGAACAAAAAATAGTTTACGCTTTTTAAGAGCAATCGCAACATGTCAACCCGCAAACAGGACTGTGTGGTTTAAAAGAACGCAGCTGGCCCAACGTTCACATGTTTTTCTCGCAAATACCATATGCCAACACCCACACCTTTGTGTGCTGCTTGGGGTGTCCTCCAGCCATCGGTGGCTCGTTTTATTTTTTCGGAAGGATAAATTTTTCAATGGAAATACTTCAGGTGGATGCTTGAGTGCGTTCATTTTCAGAATGGTCCGCACCAAAAATCGCAGCAGAACGAAAGTGGGAGCGGGGCCACGACAGTGGTGTCCAAATTGTCAGATATTCCTTTCCTGAATATCCGAGAATTTTCATTTAAGAACGATTTGAGAACCGAAATTCTCGCTATCTGGTGGCTCAGTGGCAGCGAAAATGGGTATTGGGATCCGATTATCGCGGGTTCGAATCTCGGCGTCTCAAAATTTTTTCCGTTTGCATTCGGCGCATGTTGGCTTGAAAAAAACATGTCACAGACGGAAAAACAACCGAAACATGATTTTTTTTTAATTTTGTTGACTGCATTGAAAAATGAATGGGCTTTCTTCCAGTCAAACAAGGTTTACCTGCAAGCAACTCCACAGATGATGCTCTGTGGAGTTGCATCATCTCCACAGATCATTGATTTTGAAATTTTCCAGACATGAATTCGTCTGCCTGTTTTCCAGTTGTCGGCCATAACAACGGATGTGGCCTCAATAAGCCATTGCAGGCAGGTCCAATTGCAAATGGAAGGCCAGCGAAATTTTCCTTTCGGGACAGCGCTGCACCACATTTGTTGACTCTGTTGAACAAACAACCAGACAGATCCACAAAAAATCGTGAAACGTCAAACGATTGAGAGACGAAAACGACAGTTTCGAAAATTAATGCCTCGCCAAATCAAAATCAAAACTCTTCCCAAGCGCCACACTCATATGGGGCCCACATGGGGTTTTACTGGGATTTACTGGGGTTTTACTTTAGCTGGGCCCCACGTGGGCATCCCCACATGGGCCCCTATGAAAGTGTTGACATTTCTTGCCACATGGCCCCATATGGGAAGCCCCATGTGGTTAGTCCCATCCGAGCTGTATGTGCCCATATGGGGCCCATGTGGGCCCCACATGGGTGACAGATTAAGTTTTCACAAAAATCATGGAACGCAATTTTGCTGTTTCGAATGTTCCCAATGTCAGTGATTCCGATGGATCGACGGCATTTTCCTTCGCCCAAATGTGATGAGTGCTTCAGACGACATTCGACTCGTGTTGAGACGATGTTCCGACATTCCATGTGCTTCAGTTCTCCATTTCCAATTGTGAACGACTTTTATTTGACACGCCCGGTTTTCAAAAATAGACATCTGTCGGGTGGAGGGTCGCTGGACATAATAATTAAAACGAATGTGATCCAAGTGGATGGGAGTTATTTTACTTCCTTGTTGTGATCTGAAAATACATTTTCATGAGACTGTTTTTCGCCATGCAAAAGTTTTTGTTCAAGAACAGCGCTGTTTATTTTTTGTCACCATCTGTCGTGAAAATTATGAACTACATGGATTGGCCCCATGCGGGAGTTTCACATGGGGCCAATGTGGGTCTACCGTGTGGGCCCCATATGGGTGACCCCACACGATGTCAAAAACGCATGTGGGCACCATGTGGGTTCAATGGGGTCCATGTGAATATTTTGCATGGGGCCCACGTGGAAAAACCATGCCGACAGGCCCTCACAACTGTCCCACATGGGTCACCTATGGGCCCCACATATGGCATGTGGAGGTGGTAAAATCACTCCACATAACGCCCCGAATCACCACATGGGCGCATGTGGGTCCCGTCCTGGGCTTATATGACTGTGCCGCTTGGGTTGTTGTGAATTGTTTTGTCAAAATTTCGTCAAAATTGTTTTGTGAAAATTGTTTTGTCAAAAACAATTTTGACAAAACAATGATGTTGCCACGCATCAAAAAAATTGTTCCGTCAAAATATTTTTGTCCGATATTTCTGTGGAGAAAATAAAAAAAAATGCCGAACCAAGGGTGTCATTCATTTTCGGAGTCGGCTTCAAAAAGCAATTTTCCGATTGATTTCGGCAATCGCAGTCTCACACTTCATTTTTGAATGCTGAATTCCGACAGAATCAAGGCGCATTTCAGCCTTTTATTCATCACCATCGGACAACATTCCGAAATTTTGCATTCGCAGCAAAGTTTCGGAAATTTTGACTGCGCCTCGCATTTTGGTCTGCGTGTTGGGCAGCCTTTTTCGCGAAACGCGACTTCAAGTTCAGCTGCGGTCGAAAATCGAATATTCGGAAAGTGGACAAGAGTGCGATCAAGCAGACGCTCGTTTCCTCAGAACCGGAAAGTGGGGTTGAAATGGCGGCCAATTGAAATGAATGAAATTTGATGGTTTTTTTTTCTTCAAGTTTTTCCTCCATTTGTTGTGGTTTGAAGTTTTTCCTCCATTTGTTGTGGTGGGCATAAATACCAACTTTTTTTGCATTTGAAGTAGTTCATATTGTTCAGAAACGAAAATTGTGACAGTGAAAAAGTCCATAAAATATGGCGGGTGGGGTGAAAAATGGTGTTTTCAGTTTTTTTGATGTTTGAAATTCCGGCAGGAGCGAATGTTGCGTCGACCGTCGTCTGATCAGCACAGCAGATGCTGCCTATGCGATTTGCGAAAAAGCGAACCGAAGTGTCTTCGTCGCGCTTTTCTTTTTCTTCTTCTTTTTCGGCTGTTACCGTGTTTTGCCTGGAGCGCTTGCATATTGCTTTTGCATTCGTTGAATCGTTGATCGAAAATTTGGTTTTTCCGGGACCGGGACGGCAAGGCCCATCTGGACGGCAAACTTGTGCGCAGGTTGCTGGACGGCAAATCATTTTTTTACAGCCCTGCCGTAGGGACCGCTGCAAATTTGGCGGTGGTGTCTTGGTAGGCATTCGGTGTTCACTAAATTCCTCTCTTGTCTTTCTCAGCTCTTCACAAGAATTTCTCATATGCTCCGTTATTCTGAAGTCGTTAGGTAACAAACCCTTCCACATTGTCGGTGGTACCGTCCTCCTGATTTCTTCTTCGGACTTTTTCCGAGAAATTTCTTCGGAACTTGTCAGTCTTGTCTTTCTGCAGATTTGGAAGATCCTCTGCTGATAGCTGGTGACTTCAATCTTCCTGGTGTGAACTGGACACTCTCTCCCCAACTCCAAATTGCTATTATGGCCTCTCTGCCAACCGAGCTGCTATTGAACTCTGCCTTGATTTCGGCTTGATCAGACGTTAAGGTTCCTACTAGGCCAGCTTCAAACTCCATTTTGGATATTTTTCTGTTGCGTCCAATCCATATTCTAATGCAATCTCTGTCGAAACGGGGATAAGTGATCACATGGCAGTTCTGCTTACTTTTCCTTGTCAATTTCAACTCCGGAATCAGAACCTCCTGTCTTGATCATTGAACTTCACCAATTAACAGTGTTGGTTTTTCTGACTTCTTGCTGGGCTCTTTTCTTTCATTTCGGGAAAAATATCTGTGCTCATCTATGACAGGCTTTGGTGTGATTTCGAGTCGATTATTCAACACGTCATCAGTCAGTTTGTTCCTACTCGCATCAAAAGGCCCAATCCAGTTCGATTTTTTATAACAACCCCCCGCATATTCGCTACCTATCTCGCCAATGTAAAAAATACTACAAATTTCGTCATTATTCTGAAGTTCATGCCAGAACCTATGATCTTCTCTGCTCTGAACTCATGGCTGCGAAATTGGATCATGAAAATCATCTCCTTTCTAGTCTATCTCTCAGGCCAGGTACATGCAACACAAATTCCCGCAGTTCTTTACAAAACGCTTGGAAGCAGGTAAATAATAGGTACCGTGGGTCAGTCACTATCCCATCCCTAAAATTCCGTGATGGTTTGGCCGTTTCACATCTAAACAGGGAAAGGCTGAAGCGCTTGCTCTACAATTTTCTTCTTCATATTCTGCTGACAAATTTCCAGCTTTAGCTCTGCCAGCTCCATCCAATGCTCCTGGGCAGGATCCTATCTTCTCGATTACCTTTTCTTCAATAGTGTCTGTAATCAGGAAATCCAAATCATCCTCAGGTCCTGATGGAATTCCTGGATCTCTTCTGAAATCCTTCCCACACGAATTTTCTGCCTATCTGTACCTTCTCTTCAACAAGTCCTTTTCTTGTGGCACACCCCCCGATGCATGGAAGGCAGGGAGTATTACGCCTATATTCAAGAAGGTGATCCTTCACTGCCAGCTAATTACCGGCCCATCAGTCTGACGTCTTGTGTGTGCAAAGCTGATGGAAAGGCTGATCTCGGACTACATTAGGCAGTTTCTTAATGCCACCGATTCCTCTCCCCTTTTCAGTTTGGTTTTCGTCCTGGCTGTCTTGGAACTGGCCCTTGCAAGTTCACCCACGAGGTTGCATCCTCTTTTGACAAGGTGCCGATGTAGATGCACTGTTTCTGGACTTTAAAATTGCCTTCGACGTTTTTCCACACACGCTCTGATGTTTAAATTGCAGCGTTTAGGCTTACCTATCCCTATTATCTCTTGGATTGGCACTTCCTCCTCAGCAACCGGAACACAGTCCTTTCTGTTTCTGGAACTAAATCCCATCTTTTTACTGAACGTCATGTGTTCCTCAAGGTAGTGTGTTGGGCCCCAATGAAGGCTCTCACGAGTCAAGGGAAGCAAGATCCTCTTGCAACAAGTCGACATCAGAAACAGAGTGATATCTTGTAGAGGACGCAGTCATCAGCAATAGCATTATTCTTGAAGAAGTTATGACGTCGGAAGATCATTGATGAAGATGAGGAATAGAAGAGGCCCCAACACACTACCTTGAGGAACACCGAAGTTACAGGAAAAGATGGAGATTTAGTTCCAGAAACAGAAACAGACTGTGTCCGGTTGCTGAGGAAGCTGCCAACCAAGAGATAATAGGGATAGGTAAGCCTAAACGCTGCAATTTAAACATCAGAGCGTTGTGTGGAACAACGTCGAAGGCAATTTTAAAGTCCAGAAACAGTGCATCTACATCGGCACCCTTGTCAAAAGAGGATGCAACCTCGTGGGTGAACTTTGCAAGGGCCAGTTCACAAGAACAGCCAGGACGAAAACCAAACTGAAAAGGGAGATGAATCGGTGGCATTAAGAAACTGCCTAATGTAGTCCGAGATCAGCCTTTCCATCAGCTTGCACACACAAGACGTCAGACTGATGGGCCGGTAATTAGCTGCAGTGAAGGATCACCCTTCTTGAATATAGGCGTAATACTCCCTGCCTTCCATGCATCGGGGGTGTGCCACAAGAAAAGGACTTGTTGAAGAGAAGTACAGATAGGCAGAAAATTCGTGTGGGAAGGATTTCAGAAGAGATCCAGGAATTCCATCAGGGCCAGAAGAGGATGATTTGGATTTCCTGATTGCAGACACTATTGAAGAAAAGGTAATCGAGAGGTAGGATCCTGCCCAGGAGCATTGGATGGACTGGCAGAGCTAAAGCTGGAAATTGTCAGCAGAATATGAAGAAGAAAATTGTAGAGCAAGCGCTTCAGCCTTTTCAGATGGTGAAACGGCCAACCATCACGGAATTTTAGGGATGGGATAGTGACTGACCCACGGTACCTATTATTTACCTGCTTCCAAGCGTTTTGTAAAGAACTGCGGGAATTTGTGTTGCATGTACCTGGCCTGAGAGATAGACTAGAAAGGAGATGATTTTCATGATCAATTTCGCAGCCATGAGTTCAGAGCAGAGAAGATCATAGGTTTCTGGCATGAACTTCAGAATAATGACGAAATTTGTAGTATTTTTTACATTGGCGAGATAGGTAGCGAATATGCGGGGGTTGTTTAAAAAATCGAACTGGATTGGGGCCTTTTGATGCGAGTAGAACAAACTGACTGATGACGTGTTGAATAATCGACTCGAATCACACCAAAGCCTGTCAATAGATGAGCACAGATATTTTTCCACGAATGAAAGAAAAGAGCCCAGCAAGAAGTCAGAAAAACCAACATGTTAATTTGTGAGAAGTCACTGATCAAGACAGGAGGTCTGATTCCGGAGTTGAAATTGACAAGGATAAAGTAAGCAGAACTGCCATGTGATCACTTATCCCCGTTTCGACAGAGATTGCATTTAGAATATGGATTGGACGCAACAGAAAAATATCCAAATGGAGTTTGAAGCTGGCCTAGTAGGAACCTTAACCGTCTGATCAAGGCCGAAATCAAGGCAGTGTTCAATAGCAGCTCGGTTGACAGAGAGGCCATAGTAGCAATTTGGAGTTGGGGAGAGAGTGTCCCGTTCACACCAGGAAGATTGAAGTCACCAGCTATCAGCAGAGGATCTTCCAAATCTGCAGAAAGACCAAGACTGACAAGTTCCGAAGAAATTTCTCGGAAAAAGTCCGAAGAAGAATCAGGAGGACGGTAACCACCGACAATGTGGAAGGGTTTGTTACCTAACGACTTCAGAATAACGGAGCATATGAGAAATTCTTGTGAAGAGCTGAGAAAGACAAGAGAGGAATTTAGTGAACACCGAATGCCTACCAAGACACCACCGCCAAATTTGCAGCGGTCCCTACGGCAGGGCTGTAAAAAATGATTTGCCGTCCCAGCAACCTGCGCACAAGTTTGCCGTCCCAGATGGGCCTTGCCGTCCCGGAAAAACCAAATTTTCGATCAACGATTCAACGAATGCAAAAGCAAATATGCAAGCGCTCCAGGCAAAACACGGTAACAGCCGAAAAAGCAAAGAAGAAAAAAGAAAAGCGCGACGAAGACACTTCGGTTCGCTTTTTCGCAAATCGCATCAGGCAGCATCTGCTGTGCTGATCAGACGACGGTCGACGCAACATTCGCTCCTGCCGGAATTTCAAACATCAAAAAAAACTGAAAACACCATTTTTCACCCCACCCGCCATATTTTATGGACTTTTTCACTGTCACAATTTTCGTTTCTGAACAATATGAACTACTTCAAATGCAAAAAAAGTTGGTATTTATGCCCACCACAACAAATGGAGGAAAAACTTCAAACCACAACAAATGGAGGAAAAACTGAAGAAAAAAAAACCATCAAATTTCATTCATTTCAATTGGCCGCCATTTCAACCCCACTTTCCGGTTCTGAGGAAACGAGCGTCTGCTTGATCGCACTCTTGTCCACTTTCCGAATATTCGATTTTCGACCGCAGCTGAACTTGAAGTCGCGTTTCGCGAAAAAGCTGCCCAACACGCAGACCAAATGCGAGCGCAGTCAAAATTTCCGAAACTTTGCTGCGAATGCAAAATTTCGGAATGTTTCCGATGGTGATGAATAAAAGGCTGAAATGCGCCTTGATTCTGTCGGAATTCAGCATTCAAAATGAAGTGTGAGACTGCGATTGCCGAAATCAATCGGAAAATTGCTTTTTGAAGCCGACTCCGAAAATGAATGACACCCTTGGTTCGGCATTTTTTTTATTTTCTCCACAGAAATATCGGACAAAAATATTTTGACAGAACAATTTTTTTGATGCATGGCAACAGCATTGTTTTGTCAAAATTGTTTTTGACAAAACAATTTTCACAAAACAATTTTGACGAAATTTTGACAAAACAATTCACAACAACCCAAGCGGCACAGTCATATGGGCCCAGGACGGGACCCACATGGGGCCCATGTGGTGATTCGGGGCGTTATGTGGGGTGATTTTACCACCTCCACATACCATATGGGGCCCATAGGGGACCCATGTGGGACAGTTATGAGGGCCTGTCGGCATGGTTTTTCCACGTGGGCCCCATGCAAAATATTCACATGGGCCCCATGCAGCGGAACCCACATGGTGCCCACATGCGTTTTTGACAGCGTGTGGGGTCACCGATATGGGGCCCACACGGTTGACCCACATTGGCCCCATGTGAAATTCCCGCATGGGGCCAATCCATGCAGTTCATAATTTTCACGACAGATGGTGACAAAAAATAAACAGCGCTATTCTTGAAGAAAAACGTTTGCATGGCGAAAAACAGTCTCATGAAAATGTTTCCAGATCACAAGGAAGTAAAATAACTCCCATCAACCACTTGGATCACATTTGTTTTAATTATCATGTCCAGCGACCCTCCACCCGACAGATGTCTATTTTTGAAAACCGGGCGTGTCAAATAAAAGTTGTTCACAATTGGAAATTGAGAAGAACTGAAGCACATGGAATGTCGGAACATCGTCTCAATACAAGCCGAATGTCGTCGGAAGCACTCATCACATTTGGGCGAAGAAAAATGCCGTCGACCTGTCGGAATCACTGATATTGGGAACACTGGAAACGGCAAAATTGCTTTCCATGATTTTTGTGAAAACTTGGTCTGTTACCATATGGGGCCCACATGGGCCCCATATGGGCACATCCAGCTCGAATGGGATAAACCACATGGGGCCCACATGGGGCTTCCCATATGGGGCCATGTGGTAAGAAATGTCAACACTTTCATGTGGGGCCCATGTGGAGATGCCCACGTGGGGCCCAGCTAAAGGCCCAGTTAAACCCCATGTGGGCCCCATATGAGTGTGCCCTTGGGAAGAGTTTTGATTTTGATTTGGCGAGGCATTAATTTTCGAAACTGTCGGTTTTCGTCTCTCAATCGTTTGACAATTCCTTTCTCTGAGATTTTCACGATTTTTTGTGGATCTGTCTGGTTGTTTGTTCAACAGAGTCAATTTGAACAGACTCTGTTCCGCTCCTGCATTTGTTCAAAATGTGGTGCAGCGCTGTCCCGAAAGGAAAATTTCGCTGGCCTTCCCTTTGCAATTGGACCTGCCTGCAATGGCTTATGGAGGCCACATCCGCTGTTGTGGCCAATAACTGGAAAACAGGCAGACGAATTCATGTCTGGAAAATCACAAAATCATGCTTAGGTTTTTTTTCCGTCTGTGATACGTTTTGTCCAAGCAAACATGCGCCGAATGAAAACGGAAAAAATTTTGAGACGTCGACATTCGAACCCGCGATCATCGGATCCCAAGACCAATTTATTTCTCTGCCACTGAGCCACGTGATGGCGAGAATTTCGGTTCTCAAATCGTGCTTGAATGAAAGTTCTCGGATATTCAGGAAAGGAATATCTGACAATTTGGACACCACTGTCGTGGCCCCGCTCCCACTTTCGTTCTGCTGCGATTTTTGGTGCGGACCATTCTGAAAATGAACGCACTCAAGCATCCACTTGAAAAAATTTTTTTTCATTGAAATTTGAAATTTGATTCCATTGAAAAATTTATCCTTCAGAAAAAAAAAACAAAACGAGCCACCGATGGCTGGAGGACACCCCAAGCAGCACATAAAGGTGGGCGTTGGCATGGCATTTGCGAGAAAAATATGTGAACGTTGGGCCAGCTGCGTTCTTTTAAATCACAGTCCTGTTTGCGGGTTGACATGTTGCGATTGCTCTTAAAAAGCGTAAACTATTTTTTGTCTTGCTTATCATGGTGTTCTCCGGAGACAATAAATACTGAAAAGACTCAACAGTTTCGCATTTTCCCCGACCACATCGATTCCAGTCCCCATAATTTGGAATGCTTCCTTGGAGCATTGCGTGGTTCTGTCATGTGGACTCACCTTTGATCTTGTCTCGCCGATGTTCAGTCGTCGGGAACGTCTTGAAAACAGATCCCGCGATCTTTTCTCTCAACCGCTCATCTCCTGCGTCATCACAGGTCGCAAGATCTTTCATTTGACTGCCGACGCCGGCCAAAAAGGGTGGAAATTTTTCCCTTCGTTTGGATGTGGCTGTTGAAGCATTTAAAAGCATTTCCACAAATTTCTCACGAGGTTTGTGCAATCACAATGCGCCAAAAGACCTTTTGTGAATCGGGGTGACTTTTTCAATGTTCAGAAAAAACGAAAATGAATTGGTCGGCAGACCGTCGGCCGATGTTTCATTTTGAACCGTCGGACCGAATTTGAGTTGATTGGCCGAAATTCGGTCGGCCGACGGTCCAAGATGAAACATCGGCTGATCGATGGTCTTCCGACGGATTTTTTGTTTTTTTTTTCTGAACATTTGAACAAAACCCTGATGTTGATGAAAAGCTTTTTTGGCGCATTGACCAAATCTGTGAAAAATTCTGGCAATGTTTCGGCAGCCTCTTCGAAACTAGCGAAAGAATTTCACTCTTTTTGACTGATGTCGGTGGTGAGATCCATCGGCGCGTCAGCAGATTTTTGTGTGCTGCCTGGGCAGGTCCAGGCAGCAGCAGCACACCAAAAAACAAAATGGGTTGCTCAGCATCATTGCGGGTGACGCAAACGGAAATCTGAAAAGGTCAGACTCAGACCACCTTGAAACCACTTTCCCATTTCTTCCCATTCCATTTGGTGGACGAGCTGTGAATGAATCTTCAAATTGTCGCAGTCGCAGGGCCCCAACTTTGGTTTTAAATGTTATTTGCATCTATATTTCCAAGCAAATCTTCTCCCGAAAGTGATAAAAATTCTTCCTGCCGTCCCAAGGTCTGCCTTGCCGTCCCAAGTTGTGCTTGCCGTCCCTGCAACCTAGTTGCAAGGTTGCTCCTCTTTTTGCAGCCCTGCTGCGGGCATTCGCGGTTCGATGAGTGGTGAGCTCACAGACAAAAGCTCACACGACAAAAACAGGATGATGATGCTTGAGTTTCTTTGAGAATGACGAGATCTCAGAAACGCAACTCACCTCAACTTGCAGCCAACGGGTCAAGGAAACAGCGGACCTCACTTGGTGCTGGCGCGCAAAGACATGTGCCAGAGACAGATGCGAAGGAAGTTTCTGTGTGCAGCAGATGCAGATCTGAAGTTGTGGATGGTGGAATACAATGTGTCAATGTGATGGACCATGTGACGCCTGGTTCCATGTTCATTGTTCAGGACTATCCAAAACGGACTTCAAATGCCTCCAAAAACTTGGTGATGCCGTGAAGTGGCTGTGTGCTTGCTGCCGTCGGAGGGTAGGCCTACCGATGAAAGAAGGCAGTGACAGAATAGAAGGGTACTTGAAAACGATACTGTCGCAGCTTGCTGTCCAGCAACAGTTGGAGCGGAGTGCGTTTCCAAATGTGACCGATGCAGGCCTGTCCCAGACAGGATTTCTTCCCGAGACAGGAGAGGAGGAAGTTGAGAGGGGTGGGCCTGCAAGTCAGGGGGTTCGTGACACTGAACAAGATGATCCTGATGTCGATGTCCACCAGGAAGCAGCACTTGGGAATGCAGAGGAAGCAGCACTTGGGAATGCAGAGGAAGGGCATCCCTGTGCAACGGAGGTGCAGGCAAGAATGGGAAGTGAAAGTCCGTCAATGTTTGACGAGTTTGCGATTCCAAGCGTCTTGCAAGAGACCCAGTTGGACACAGCAGCAACAGATAACTGCAGGGAAGACGTTCTTCTCACAAACACACAACTTCCTGAAGAACAGGGTTTAACTTTACTCACAGGCTTCTCGCAGGAGCCCCAGTTTGTTGCAGATGCAACAGATAACAACAGGGAACGTGAACTTCTTGCAAACACTCATATTCCCGAGGACGAGGGTTTTGCTGCTTCTGACAACAGACCCCCAAGGTCTACTGACGACCAAGAGGCTCACGTTGGAGGAAATGATAGCCAGTGGAGCACCATAATTGATGAGAGTTCAAGCAGAGACAGGGAAGAAGGTACACCTCTGTTCGATGTTGATGCTGTTGCAGGGGAAGACCATGCAGACCAAAGACATCAAGATGATCCCTTCGACGAGGTTGTGTATGCCAGAAAACCAAAAGGCACCTTGATTATCGCTGACTCTAATGGGCGCAGATTGATGGCGAAAGCTCGAGGCATGCCTCTTCAAGGGGAGATCATTTGGAGAGGAAGGGGTGGCCTCACGATGGAGCAAGGATTCGATATCCTTCAGAAGGAGCTCAAATGGATGGAAAAAGTGTACAGTGAAATATTGGTGATCACACATTTGGGCACAAACAACATCGCTCGTGATTCGGTGGATGAACTCCAAGCGAAGATTGAAGAATGGGCACTAGACGTTCATCACCGAAATTTGAACCAAGCCCAGATTACTTTGTGTGTCTGCAGTGTCCCCCGACGAGCAGACAGGAACTCGGGTTTCATCAACCGAAAGATCGATGTGCTGAATAGTGAGCTTGGAGAACATGCCTTCTTTAATGGTTTTTGCTTCTTGGACGTGAGGCGGTTCCAGGGGGCCAGGTTCTTAAATGGAGGAGGAGTCCATTATTCCCAACATGGGGCCATTCTCGTCATGGCAACGTTGAAAACTTATATAGACCTCTTTTACATTCGAAATTGCCTTAATTATTATTAGCTAGATTCATCTTGTGATTTCCCCAGCACTTCCCCCCCCCGAGATCCTGATGACAGTCGTAAAAATGGTACAGCTAACATGAGTTTCTTTGGGGCTAGAAAGAACCCCAGCACAAAGAGAGGGAGGGGGTTAGGGCAAGATGTGATAGGGGAGGGGGTAAATCACTATGCTGCGAGGAGAGAACTCAGGACATCTGTCAAAGGACTGTCATTCAGCTTTGTCAATATTCATGGGCTTTCGGGTAAGCTTGCCCTGCCAGAAGTTTTCACTTTGATGAGTGATTTGGACATTTTGTTCCTTTCAGAAACCTGGAAGACTGAGGAGAACAATGAGTTTGAATATGTTCAATTTTATAGGGATTGTAAGACATGTTTTTTCCCTGCAAGGTATTCGGGTTCTGGGAGGCCATCAGGCGGGATGATGGTTATTTACAAATCAGTGTTGTCGGAGTTCATTGAGGTACGGGCGGTGGGCCAGGTGGGAGTGCTGGTAAACTTGCGGTATGATAGGCCTTGTGTTGTTCGTCATTTATTATTTGTATACATGCCTCCTCTATGTGACCTGGAGAGTATTTTAGATTTTATTAGAGATGATATCTCCACCACTCTAGAATTGTCCAATCTGCTTATATTCGGTGATTTTAATGCCAGGGTTGGGGATTGCCGCGAGTTGGGGGACGAAACTCCATCCACAATTATGCCCAGGGCAGTCAAAGACAAGTTTTGCTCGGCTAGAGGCCGTAAGCTCGTCAATTTCTGTTCAGATATTGGTCTGGTGATAGTTAATGGCAGGCATCCTGATGAGAGCGCAGGTACATTTACATTCCACGGGTGGCAAGGACAAAGTATGATTGATTTGATGCTGGCTCACCCTTCAATCCTCCCGGAGATAAAACATTTCAAGGTTTCAGGGCCAGTGACATTTACAGATCATTCTATTATTCATGTCACACTTTCGAGTCCGCTGTGCCTGGAGATGACAGAGGTTACTGGTAGGGGTAGGGTTAAGAAGAACCAGCACAAATTAGGTATGTGTGGAAGTCTACGAAGGAGCAAAGCTTTGTGGCCAATCTGCAGTCTGAGGAGGGGAAGGCAGGGCTGAATGCTATACTTCATGGCCTGGACTCAAGTGAAATGACAGTTGATGATGGTGTGCAGAGTGTGAGTAGGCTGGTACTGTGGGCTGCTAGGGAACACAGGATCCGAATAAAAGGACTGAATAAAGTTGGCACCCATAAAGAAGGGGCTCGAAGTAGGAGAAGGGCCAAACATCCATGGTACAGAGAGTGCTGTGAACAAATACATGGTAGGTACCTTGAACTAAAGAAGGATAATGGTGGGGTACGGGATCTGGCACGCATGAGAAATATCTATAGGACCCACACAAGAAGGGAGAGAGGCAAGTACTATGCAAAATTAGCTGTGGAATTGGCAGGGCAATGGGCGAAGCAACCAAGTTTATTCTGGAAGAGATGGAAATTCACAAATAAGCATCCAACTCGTGGATTGGTGACTGTGGAAACTTTCCAAGAACACTTTGCAAAATTAACAGATGCTGGGGGAATGAAGTTTGAACACAAACCAGGCTATGATCGTAATGAAATGCCAATGACTATCCACCAAAGAAGGCATATTATTGCTGGGGATCATAGCTACTGTGCACAGGAGAAGGATGCTGAGGGTGCAAATGACAGGATGAGTTCGAGTCATCAGGTTGTTGAGGATGATGTGGATCTCTTGGATGCTGTGAGAGAATTGAACCAAGATTTCAGTCACCAAGAAATCTCATGGGCAATTAAAAAACTAGCTAATGGCAAATCTTCTGGGCAAGACCTGCTTCTTGCAGAATTTTTCAAGCATGGCAGCACGGAGTAGTTACTACGGTTATGTGCTCCTTATTGAATAGAATCCTGAGAACTGGAGTTTACCCAGACGCATGGAAAAAGTCTGTTGTAGTTCCAATTTTTAAGGGTGGAAATGATAAAGACCCAGGTAATTATCGGGGCATATCACTGCTAAGTCACTTTGGCAGGATCCTATCTAGACTTATACTGAGGAGATTGACTGACTTCATAAGTTGGAAAGGTGTGTTGTCTAGGTGGCAGGCAGGATTCCGCAGTAATTATTCCACCCTTGATAATATTTTTGTCTTGACCAATTTGGCATTACATTATAAGAGCAGCCAGAGGAAGCTGTATGCCTGCTTCGTGGACTTGAAGAAGGCCTTTGACACGGTAGACCGAAACCGACTGTTTGCGAAGATGCAATGCTTTGGTATTAGAGGGAGGCTCATGAAACTGATAATTGCAATGCATCAGGATCTCAGAGCAGTTGTGAGATGGGGGGCCAGATGCTCCGGAGAATTTGCAGTTACAGCTGGGGTAAGACAGGGAGATGTCCTCTCTCCGTTGCTTTTTAGTTTGTTCATAAATGATGTCGTTGATTTTTTGCAATTGAATAACTGTGAATGTGTTTCCATTTCAAATGCTTGTGGAGAGGGTAGATATTGTGTTCCCATGCTATTATATGCAGATGATGCGGTTTTGCTTGCAAATTCCCCACAAGGACTGCAATTCACACTGGATGCTCTTGCCAGATACTGCAAGATAAATTGTCTGGAAATTAATGAAAGTAAGACAAAAGTAGTCATTTTCAATGGAGGCCGTGCACAGTCACAGGACTTACAGCCGGCATGGTTCTTGAATGGCTCAGAACTGCAAGTGGTCAACAGTTACAAGTATCTGGGGGTTGTGATTCATGGGCAGCAGCCTTTCAAAAATGTGGCCCAGGATTTAGCACAGAGAGCACTGCGTGCTGGTTATGCATTAAAGGCAAAAATGCAACGACTGGGTCCTCTAAGCCTCAATAACAAACTCGAGTTGTTTGACAGAATTGTAGAACCTGTGCTGTTATATGGGGCTGAAATCTGGGCACTTCACTTGTGTGAAAAAGATATACAATTGCTGGAGAGAGTGTTCAAGAACTATTTTAAATTTTTGCTAAGACTTCCAAAGACTACTCCTGACTATTGTGTATATGGGGAAACAGGAGCTTGGAGCATTCAAGTTAAAGCACGAATGCGGTTGGCAAAATTTTGGTGTCGCATTATTAAGCTGGATAGGACACACCCAGTTAGAGCATTGTATGACTTTTGTATCGATACCAAATATTGTGTACGGCAGAACAAGACCTGGTGTCCCTTATTCCAGAAGTTTCTGGGTGGTTTGGGTCTGGGTTATTTAGTGCAGTCTAATGTAGATCCGGACCCAAAACAGGCCTTACTACTCATTGAGGGGCAGCTGCGGGATCAGTTTATACAGCTGTGGGGCACTTCCATGGAAAATAGTAAGCGAGGAATTGTTTATTCCTGCTTAAGACAACCATTTGGGAGCAGCAGTTTTCTGATGTCTGATATTAGAGATAGCCTCAAGCAAGTGCTAGTACAGTTCTTTTTTGCCAACAACCTTGTCCCATCTGTGAGAGCCAAATGGGCAGGTAACATATATGAACACAGACTTGTTCATTTGCACATTGAATGAGGTGGGGGTGAGGGTTGAATGTGCCATTTTAAATTTCCCCTATTCCATTCATGAAAGAGCAATTTTCATTCCACAGGTAGGCAGAGATCAGGTGGGCATTTTCAGGCTTGTAAGTCTTCTAATCAATGCTGACAATGAGGGGCTGACAAAAATTGCCAAGCTAGCAAGAACTATTCAAGTGGCACTACGCAGTGAGAAAAAAATTGTTCAGAAAATTCTTTAAAGGGGGCTTGGAAAGTGAAAGCTGAAATATGTGATGAAATTTTGGAGGAGGTAGTTATAGGGCCAATGGCAGGAATGAAAAGTGTAGATGTATTACCAGATTCATGTCTTGTCTTATTTGTGTGTATTTATGAGAAATCTCTGGAATTTTTGTAAAATCGTTATGTTTTTCTTATTATTGCGTAGGTAACTACCTAGCATGTTAACATGGAATCTGTTTTGTGCATGGTTGGCCAGCTACAAGTTTGGATGATGTTGCTGTTGGCATTGTTTCATTTTTCTGTCTCTCTCTAGGGGTTGCCTACCTACTTATACATGTTCTGGAATGTTGATGACACAATCGAGGTGTTTGTTTGAATGCATAATTTGTGATAAACCACACTTTCTGTTGGTTTCCCTGGAAATTTGTCAATTTCCCAGAGCTTTTTCTGGAGCAATTTCTCCGAGATCCCTAGCACATGATTTAACCAGGATTCTCCATAAAAGTTGTTTGGGATATTTATCCCTTCAGGATAAAAGCCCTTCAGTTTCTTTCAGGGCTAACCCATTATAGGTAGCCCTTCAATGTTTCAGTCCATGGGGGGACAAACATTTCTGAGAGGTGGAGCATTGGGCAAATAGGCTGTACCTCAGCCTTGGAAGCCCATCCCTTGGTATGCAGAGCTTCATGGCATTGAAATTGTTGTGTTAGGTAGGTATGAAAGTTTGGGTTAGGTACCTAGGTGTTGGGTTGGTCCATTGTGTTAGGTTTTGATTTCTGTTTTGATTTATTTCTCTACACAATTAAGTACATAAAAATGAAAGCAGGCCAATGGGATATCAATTACAAATTGGTACACCAATCCAGTATTTGCCCTCTTGTTTGAAAATAGTCATCACTCCTATCAAGAGATCAATGCAACACTTACCAGGAATGCCGATAAATCATCCTCACGAAAATGGCCATTCAAATTCATATAGATAGGTACCGATCACCAGTCAACTCAAATAAAGTGTTCAAAATGGCATCAAATCACCATAAATGCCAAGAATACCAAGAATAAATCCTAGCAACATGCCACATTAATCCCTTGACAGAGAAAAGAAAGAAAGCAGAGAAATATGGATTAGCGCTGAAAAAGGTAACAATATCACAAGAAAGTATGAAAGAAAAAAAGAAAATGCCTACACTAAACTTTGGGCTATAGGTTGAAACAACCTAGTATGCCGGGTAGAGAGAAAATGACCCAATGGGGAGGCAATCTCAATCCCTCATGCCCACGGAAAATGAAAAACCACAACTTTCAAAAGCTGTCACCTGCTTAGCCACTGTAGCTAGACAAGAGGAGGCCACGTACACCATTTGAATCCAATGCAAACAGATGTGTTTTCAAAACAGCTTTTAGCTCACGGATAGATTTAGCACACCTAACCGCAATTGGTAGCTTATTCCACAACCGATACATCCTAAAGCTAACAGAGAAGCGACCATAAATTGACGTAGTCCTTGGACACTTCAATAAAAGTCCATTGCGATCTAATCCTCGAACATGCAAAGGAGAAATATTGAATGCATAACCACTTCCATGTTTATTATGAACACATTGTAACATTCAATTATTAGATGACTTATTATATCAATCCAAATAGGCTTAACAGTATTATTTATGTTATAGTAATTCCAAGTTTCCGACCAAATTGGAATACCATTAAGAATTTTAAATGCGAGATTCTGCTTTCCTTTTATGCAGTCGTAAAAAGTAACAAATGTGCCCGACCACGCCACAATACCATACATAAGCCTGGTATGAACGAGTGCAGTGTAAATCATGTTTAGTATTTGAATGGGCAAAAAGGATCGCAACCGATTGAGGACAAAAACCCAGGTATTGAGCATCTTAATTAAGTGACTTATATGCGATTTCCAGAGTAGATCAGGTAGGAATGTCATTTTGTTAGGTAGGCGTTATTTGGTGTAACGTAGTAGGTAGTGATATGTACTGATTTTTCTTGGTTGCCAACATCCGACAGCTAGCAGGTAGGTGCGATGGCTTCTGGGCATGATATAATTTTGCCTCAAAAGGTAATATGACCCTATGAAAGTGATGTTTTGATGGGAGGCTATGTAAATATTTGGTAGTATGTTGCCTACATTGTCTAATGGTCATTCCCCTTTCTTCTTTTTCTTTTTTGGAAGGAACTTTAAATATGATTCACGGAATCTGGTTTAATTACTGTGTGGTACCTAACTGCTTAACGTGGTACCTGACTGCTTAACGTGGTGGTTTATCCAATGAGAGTGCACACTGATGTGCTTTATTTTATGCCCTGATTTGGCATAACGTTGGAGTGTATGCCTAAATGGTTTAACGGATTGATGGAGTAAACAAATGGTTTAAAACTGTCGGATGAGAGGTTGGTGATCATTTATTTGTTTGTTTGTTAATAAAAATCTCCTGAAAATTGTTACTCTTTGACGCTGTGCACTCATGTATTTCAATCACAAAATGTAATGTGCCATTTTTTCTCTGTATGCCATGGGAAAAGAATAAAAAGAAAAAGAAAGAGTGGCGCCCTCTGTGGAATGAGTTTGCGGAATTTGTTTGCGGAATTTGAAAATTTCCGCAAGGTTGCAGGTCGATCGCATGACACACAACTTCGCCGCCTTTCGAATGAGATCCAGTGTTGTTCTTTTCAGGGTTTTTTCCCTTTGGGCAAATTTTGGGTGGAAGTTTTTTTTGGGTTTTTCTGAGGTTTTTGCCAGTTTTCCATCCAATGTTCCACTTCATTTGAACGGAAAAGGAAGCAAGCAATTCTTAAATTTACAGGACTTTGACGTTGTTGTCTGGTCCAGTACCCACCTCAGTGTCTCACTCTCTCTCTCTCTCTCTGCTACTGCTGTCTTGTCTTATTGGTATGTTGATGTTGACGGGAGATGGAAAAGTTTTCGACCGTCAAAATTTAAGGCAGACCTTACACTGAATCTAGGGAGATACACAATTTTGAACACGAAATCCAGTTCCGAAAACCACCGCCCCCAGGTCAAATCATAATGTGGCAATGATCTGAAAATGGGTGGTCCCTGAAAACCGGACTGCCGGACAGGACCTCTGGACTGACCAAGACGGGTTAGGTTAGGTTAGATTAGGTTAGGATAGTCTATCCTAACCTAACCTAATCTAACCTAACCCGTCCGGGTCAGTCCGGCGGTCCTGTCCGGTTTTCAGGGACCACCCTGATAATGTGTCAACTGATAGCACATCAAACAAAATATGGCAGCGGTTGGTAGGGATTGCAATACAAGGAATTTTCCCTCTTTTCATGTTGGTAGGTGGGCGAGGCAAAGGCTTAGCCATGCCATAACGATCGACCTGTTACAGGTACCTACGATCCATAACGTACAACTAGGTATCCACCTACTGGTGACCTGCAGGACAGTGCCCTCTTTTTGGTTGTCGCCAGTAGGGGTCCTATTGTGCAATATGGCAGAAGAATGAAGTCAAGCTCTGATGAGATCAGCTCAGTGTGATTTGAAATTGAAACTTGTTCAGAGTTTGTTTTTGTTTCGGCCTGTTTCATCTATAACTGTTGAATCGGGGAAAATTTACTCAGCGTACACATCTCACCACCACTATAGATTGTTTTTTCGGCATAAAAAAGCACCAAGCAACTTTGAACTTGCATTGAAGTATAGGCGCTACAGGAATACTCTCACAAGCCTGCTACGTGCTGCAAAAAAAACGTATTTTGTTGCTCAGTTTGAGAAATGTGGGGGCAATATAAAGAAAACTTGGGGTGTTGTTAATGATGTACTTGGGCGAAAGCATCCAGTAACTAATATACCCACTTTGTGTAACAATGGTTTAGTTGAGGATTGCCAAGCAAAAATTGCAAATAATCTTAATTCTTTTTTCACTTCTGTTGGTTCCAGACACTTCATTGGTCCGACCCTGGATCCGCTATCTTATTTGGGGCCTCGGCACACATCTTCTTTCTTTTTTGCACCTGTTGATAGGCAAGAAATCTTAACTTGCATTAGGTCGTTGCCGTCAACTCATGGTCCTCCTGATGAATTGTCTTCATCTACCCTGAAAATGTTAGCTGAGCATATCGTGGATCCATTAGTGCATCTGTGCAATGTTATTTTTTGCACTGGTATTTTTCCCAGTGCATTGAAAATTGCAAAGATTACTCCGGTATTTAAGTCAGGATCAAAATCTGACCCCTCAAACTACAGACCAATATCAGTTTTACCTGCTCTCTCAAAAGTGGTTGAAAAAATTATCCATGCAAGGGTTATGCATTCTTAACAAAGCATGATTTATTGCATTCTAGTCAGTTTGGATTCAGAAAGGGGTTTTCTACAGGTCAAGCGATCTGTTCTGCTGCTGCTACTATTTTTAAAGCTGTAAATGAGGGAAAGATTGTTGCTAGTATGTCCCTTGATCTGTCTAAGGCATTTGATACAGTTGATCACAGTATTCTGCTCGCAAAGTTGGAGTTTTATGGGTTTCGAGGTGTAGTCTAAAACTGTTTCGTAGTTATCTTACTGCTCGAAAGCAAATTGTTAAACCGGGGTCCGTTCTTTCGAATGAGCTTGAGTGTCTTCATGGAGTCCCTCAAGGGTCAGTTCTTGGTCCATTATTTTCATTGTGTATGTAAATGATATTTTCAATGTGAGAATTTTTGGTGATCTCATTCTGTATGCTGACGACTCCACTGTATTTTTGCCTTCAAATGACTTGGGGTCTGCTATGTGTAAACTCCAGAATGACCTAGACAGTATTTCACAGTGGCTTCTTTCCAATCAGTTGAAATTAAATGCCTTGAAAACTAAGCTGGTCATTTTTCGCACTACTGGAAAGATATCTCAACTTGAACTTTCTCGTGTGAGACTGGTGTGTGATGGACAAACAATATCTTCATGCAGCAACATGAAATTTCTTGGTGTGGAATTTGATGAGCATTTAAGTTGGGGTCACCATATCCTGGGTGTTGTTAAATATCTCAACACCATGATTTTCACCCTAGCCCGTGTCTCACATTTTCTTCCAAGGCAGGCCCTTCAACTTTTATACAATAGCCTGGTCATGCCTAAGTTAATTTATGGTGTGGAAGTGTGGGGGCAGCTTATCCCAGTAAGCTCCATCCCGTATTTATTAAACAGAAGGCCATTGTCAGGATTGTTGCCCATGCACCGCGCTTGAGTTCTTCTTTACCTTTGTTCAAATTGTTAAATCTTATGACCTTTCATTCTCTAGTAGTTTATAGAACTTGCTTGTTAATTTTTCGGATTCTTAATATGGGTTTGCACGTTCAGGGTATTGCATTCACAAAAAGGGTGGTCTTTCATTGACTAGAGCTGCTGTTAGTAATAGGCTACTGCCAATTAAACCAAACAGTACAATGGATAAAATGGGTCCTAGTTATCGATGGCCCTATCTGTGGAATTCCCTACCTGCCAAATTGACTGCACTGTCAATATATTCAACTTTTTTTTCTGGCCTTTCTTCATACCTCAGGAATGAAATTGCCAATGATAACCTGCTTGCCCTTTTTTCATACTCATAGTTTTTTATTTTGGCTGGTCAAAATACTTTCTTTCCAGGAAGTCAACCAGTGGATTTCCTGATTGCTAATCGTCTCCCCTCAGCAATCCCATGAGTAGGCTCCTTGGGCTTGGGGGGTGGGCTTAGAGCTGGCTATGCCAATTTCCTCCTCCCTTCCCAGGCCTTTGAGACGAAATGTCTTGTTTTGTTGCTTTGCCTGCCTCATGCAGTGCTTGGCGAAGCAGGCGGCATGTTTGAACTCCTTTTGCCGTTTGTTATTATTTTGTAGAACCTTTTTCAAAATTTCTAATCTTTTTGTTCTTTTCTCCTTTTTTGTTTGTGATTTTGTGGGCTGTGGTATGTCTTAACTGCCAAGATCACTGTTGCATCTAGGTCGATTGAATGAATCAATTTCTATTTGGTGACATGTAATTGGTTTTGTGACTGGATCCATGTTGGAATATTCATGCCTCAACACCAACCTGCAATTGTCATCTGCATCATTCGGCCACTATCTCTTCAAATATGTTCTCAATACATATGGTGGCAAATTCGTCTGGTTGTAAAATGGTACCTGCCCATCCGAGTAAGTTTCTGCTTCTTTAATAATCTGTTTACATACCATGGCTCACACAATCACAATCACAACTGTGCTTGCACTTGTTGTACCATCATGCTTTTTTGGGAAAATTTATTAAAAATACAGAAAAAATACAGAAAAATACTATTGGATTACGGGTCTGGGGCAAAGCAAGTGGTCATCAACACATGCTCGAAAAAACCACAAGAATTTATCCGAGGTATTATTTTATTTCATGCGCTGCTTTTTAATTTTTCTGGTTGTTTTCTTGTGCCAGGATATTCACAATGTGCCTGTACGGAGACAGTTTTTCCCGAAATGAGAAAATGGCAAAAGGAATGAGCTCGGTCTTGAAAGAATTGCCTGCATAATCTGGGATCCTTTCCACATCTCTCTCATTCACGAACTTGAAAAAGTCCAACGCAGAGCAGCTCGCTTTGTAAAGAATGATTTCTCTCCCTACTCGAGCGTCTCTTCAATGCTTTCCTCTCTGAATTGGCCACCACTCTCTGACAGGCGTTCTCAGTTCAGGCTTTCAGCTCTCAGTAAAATTTTCACACATCACGGTGGTTGGTCATGGTCATGGTCATGTCTTTCTGATACTCTTGCTGCTCATGCTTACATTGGTCGACATGACCATGCTTTCAAGATCAACCTTTATCAACCTTCCAAGAACATACTCAAGTATTCATTCATTACAAGGACTATTGTAGACTGAAATAATTGTTCCTAAACTTCGCGCTGCTGGACTTTGGAGCTTCTGGTTTCAGCATGGATGAGCTTTGGGCTGAATTTAAAACACTGTGCTGCTTTGCGATAGAAAATTTTATCCCAAAGAAAAAGATTGTAACAGATGGTGGCTTCTCCTTCCCGGTGTGGTTCACACCTGACCTCCGTTCAAAGTATCTTCGTCTCCAACAGCTTTTCCAGGATTGCCTGTCGGAGCCAAGCTTACTTCCCCAGTATTCTTTTGCCTTAAGGGACTACCAGCGTGTACTGCACTCCATGGAGAGAAAATTTGTCCAGGCATTGGCTGTGAATGATGTGATCTCCACTAAACAGTTTTGGAGATTTCATCACAGCAAAACCTCTTCACCGGTGACTCTGGCCACCTGTGGAGAGGCCAGTGATCCGTCAGCTTTTGCACTGATGGTTCGGGAGCACATGT
Organism: Sinentomon sp. SZTP_YWyxl; assembly: GCA_030068105.1. NCBI lineage: Eukaryota > Metazoa > Arthropoda > Protura > Sinentomata > Sinentomidae > Sinentomon > Sinentomon sp. SZTP_YWyxl. Next base: position 52,538 of record JASGXE010007322.1, on the reverse strand, counting down.
TGCTGTTTCCTCACCTAATTCTGTGCAAATATGATGACCAACCCACAAATTTCATGAGGGATGCTGATGTTTGACTGATAGTTCTGTGATCTTCGCAATTAAATCCTGCAACAATTCAACCTTTGACCTCATTGACTGCATCCCAATGGTATTTTTAAAGAACCACGGGGATGTTTTGTCAAAATATTTGCTGATATTGTTTTCTGTCACTAGCCTCGAATTTTATCCCAACTGACTGGAAGCAGAGCATAGTTAAGCCTCTTCCTAAAGGAGGCTTAGCTTTGTCAATTGAGAGTTTTAGGCCAATAAGCCTGATAAGCTCTTGTGCCAAGCTGATGGAGAAAATTGTTGCTGGCTACTTATATCGCCTGCTTGAGGGTCAAAATTTCTTCTTCCGTGGCCAACATGGTTTCAGGTCTAAATACTCTTGTGAAACTCAGCTCACTGGTTTCATTCATGAGATCTCAGTGGCTTTGGGAAATTCCGCACAAATCGATGCTGTCTTCATTGACCTGGTTAAAGCCTTCGATCGGGTCTCTATTCCTCTTCTTTGCAGGAAATTGGCTAGATTGAATATCCCAGAAAACTTGTTTGTATGGCTTTCAAATTTCATTACTGACAGACAATTTAGGGTTCTGTTAAATGGGGAGTTGTCTGATATTCTTCCTGTTACTAGTGGCATTCCCAAGGATCTGTATGTGGTCCTTTGCTTTTCCTAATATATATTAAAGACATGACATCTGTAATTAAGTCTAGTATCAGACTTTTTGCAGATGACATTGTTGTCTATAGGGTCATTTCCTCAAGCGAGGACGTCACTGCTCTGCAGGCTGATGTTAGCTCCATTGCAGAATGGTGTGATGCAAACTGCATGGGTGTAAATGCCTCAAAAAACATCCGTCATGTCTTTTTACAATTCCCGGTCACCTGCATTGCACGACTACAAGGTAGGATCCAATGTCCTGTGCAGGCCAGAAACCATAAAATACTTGGGGTTGATTTTTACTCCCGAATTGAGCTGGGCTCCACACATTGGAAAGATTGTACAAAAAGCATCGAATCAATTGAAGTTCCTAATTAGGAACTACAGCTATGCAACCAGACGAGTGAAGATCATCTTATATTTCTCAACTGTTAGGTCATTGTTAGAATACTCCACCTCATCATGGTCACCCTTCCAAAAATGTTACGTTGATGCAATTGAAGCTGTGCAGCGAAGAGCTGCAAGATTTGTTACAGGCAACTTTTGCATTGATGTGTAAGGATCCTCACCCCTCTCACGGATGCTCTAGAGGTCCCACAGTGAAAACTCACACCAGGCTGTGGCTCTTTCAGTAGTGAGCGTTTTTTCTATGGATTTCCCTCAGTTGAACTTCATAGGGAAATGCAACAGAAACATTACAGGAAATATCAACAACGATCAAATAGACATCTGATGCAAGATCCGACCAATTATATTTAGATTTGAGTTCGGGTGCTATCAGGCTTTCTCCCAAGGGTCCGTTCTCTCACTGTCTCACTCAACTAAGCTAGGGCGTACCAGTGATTGTGTAACAAGATCCCAACCAAAATGACCAAACCTGAGTTTAAAAGTTCATTGCCAGTGGCCCAAATTTAATAACAACCATTCATAAACATCTGTGAGTACCAGGCTAATACTCTCACAACAATAAACTCTAAAACACTAACAACTCCATAACATTATCAAAATAGAAAGCGATAGATATCACATTAAAATGGCGCCAAGCACAGTCAAAACACACACAATTTAAAACATGAGAAAGAAACACAAAAAACCCCAACACATTCTTGACCGGCAATTCAATAAATCCTACCTAGGGTTGGTGCACCATTCTATCTCCTGCCCTGATGGCGAACAACTCATACATTACTAATATGGCCATTGTTGCGAGAAGACGGAACTGGGGAACGGACGAGCGAAAACACTGAAAGATTTGGACCAGCCTTTCAACTGACTACAGTTCTTCCCAAGTGACTAGAGTGTTTATGACTAGATAGTAGATAGATGTAGGCAGATGAGCACCATCAATCTGCCACAGGCTCATCAAGCTGAATGATAGTCACCACATGTGCCCGTCTGCTCATGGCACCATCAACCGGAGAAGTCTATTTGTCGGAGTCTGCACTGCGGACATCAGCCATCTCAACGGAACAGTATTTCACCGGTAAATGCAATGTTCTTCATCAGGAATCAGGAAAGATCATAACATAGGTGAATCAACAATGAACTCGAAGATGCAATATTCCACCAATGATTATGGCCATCAACTCAAAGAAATGATTTCCTCCAAATTGAAATGTTAAGCTTGGCCAAAGCATCTTGCCTCATGAGCTCCAGAAAACATGGCATCCTTTGTCTGAATCTCAAAGAAACATTTCGTTTCACCATCTCAGGTGACAACCAAAAGATGGACCCAACCCTCTCCCTCCTAAAGGATTAGAAAAGAGAGATATTAATAGTTGGAAAAGAGCTTTCTGGCAGCAGTATAGTACCAACGAGATGCAACACGGTCAACCTTTCCATGTACCTAACGAATTTACATTGGATTTGAAATGTGAAGCTTTTATGATTTGCGGTTGCCAAAACAAGCGCAAATCACTACAGATGCGAGCGTTACGTCCCTTTTAAATGAGCTAGGATGGGACTCTCTTGAGAGGCGAAGAGTCCTGCATAGTCTTTTTGCATTTAGGCAATGTATTCTGGATCGTGGAGGATGGGGTGATGGACCATGGATTCTTACCCCAAATAACAACCCCACCAGAGCAAGCAAGTTTTTGACCTTCGTTCCTCCCGTTCTTTCAAAAAATATTGACAGATACTCATTTTTTCACAGCAGCCTTTTCCTGTGGAATCGCCTCTGCCTTCCTGTGGATGTGCTCCATTATTCTGAGGACCACTTTAACAATGTTATTAGGACTAAACTAGAAAATCTATCTGTGGTCTAAGCAGGTTTTCGGACATTCGGCTTGTAGGCAAATGGCATCTTTGCTGACCTGGTTTCTTATTGCAGTTGTGGTGACTTGACAAGAACCACTAGGTAGGCTATTGGCGGTTCTTGGTGTCTTTCTAATTTTTCTTCCCCGCTTTCGTCTATTCTTCCATCAATTTACTGTTAGGGCAATTTCATCCCATATTGACTTTTTTTTAACACTAATGCCTGTTGGCTTGGCATCAATTTGTGGTGTATTGCCTGATTTGCTCCATTCTGATCTGGAATTCCGGGCATCATTTTCGAAACTTGTGCAAGATTCGTTGCCCACCATTTATTTATTTTAATGTGTTTGTTTTTGTCCTTTTGACCTGCCTGACATGCCACTTTTGTGGGCCTATTTATTTTGCTTGAGTCATTCATACGCCATGCATCATTATTCTAAAAACTGGCGTTTTGTCCACTGCACTATCGGAATGTGATGCAATTTTTGGCCAAATGGCTGTTGACTGCAAGACTGCATTGGTGTTGACATGCACCACAAATTTGTTTGCATCTCTCCGACGGCATTGGTTGTTTTTTAATTCTTGACACTGGACTTTGTCCCACGGTGGCGTCGGCGGGGGGACTCCGTCCCCAGTAATTTTAAAAAATACCTACCTGCCTTGCCTTGCTTTATCGAGAGAGGTAGGTACCTAGGTACCTATAGCTGGTGTCTCACCTCACCTCATTCTGGAACCAATGATAGGTAGGTACCTGCCTATACTAGCTACTTAGTAGGTACCTACCTAGTGCATCTCGTGTTTTATTCTGAGGGACATAGGCCTACCCACATGCATGAATGGCACTTATAGTAGGGGTAACTAGTGGTAGGTACCTAGTAGGGGTAACTAGTGGTAGGTACCTATCTGCCTTGCCTTACTTTGTTGAGACAAGTAGGTAGGTACCACCTAACCCACCAACTCTTGCTGGTATCTCACCTCATTCTGGAACCCATGCTCTGTCTTCCTAAATTTGCGCAATCCCCATTTGTGGTGTACCTACCTAATCTTCATTCAATTCACCAACTTGATTCACATTTACGCATGCTTTAAGCTTGGAAATTAATGTGCCTGAGTTAAAATTAGGAAGATTCGAAATGAGATTCGATTCGATTCGAGAAAGCGATTCGATTCGATGCCGATTCGAACTTAACGATTCGACTCGAGAAGATTCGATTCGAAAGTGGAGACGGGATTCGGATTCGATTCGAGATTCGAAGAAGCAGGATTCGATTCGAGAGATTCGATTCGAAAGCCGATTCGCACAGCCCTAACGAACACTGCTCCGAATTTGGGAAATAAACTCAGCGAGAAAAGCTGCAACACCAGTTTGTTTGATAAATCACTTTTATTCAGCTCCCGGTGACGTCACGTTGCCTGCCATCTCTCGGATTTTTGCCGTACTTTCAGCAAACGCAATAACCTTATATTCGATTTCCCTTGCCCCAAACCACCTTTAGCTGCATTTGGGTGTTGACAGCACTTTTGCCTCGGGGTGAAAAACTTGACTGTTATTATTGTTCTTTGTCTGAAAAACTCATGATCCAGAGCAGTGCTCAAAACACCACAAGCGGAAGCAGTCATTGCAGGAAGAACCTGTCAAGACACCCAAACCACTTCCATGGAGTGGACAAACGATACGTAGGTATGCACTTTATGCACCTCGCGCTTTATTTCTCAATGGTTCGCTCAATGTTGGAATGCTCAATAATTACCTGGGACCAGCATTTATGATTGCATATATAGCATTTATGACAGTTTGCACTTGCATCCATGTTGCAACTTGCAAGTGCAAACAGAGACGGGGTTGGATTTTGGTGTGCAATCATTGACACTATGGTCGATTTTTTGCGAACATGGTCTGATGAGACCGAATGATTATCCATCGTGGTGACTTCTTGATTACCTGTCCACCGACCGAGGTGAACATGACACCTTCCTTGTGTTGCGTGTGTTTATACAGGGTAGCCCAAAAGTCCCTGGCCATAGGAAAAAATAAAATTTGTTGTTTTTATCATAGTTTGTGGTCTGAAACCTTTTCGAGCTCCATCCATGGATGTAAGCACTCTGTCGGAACTACATGTGCATATGCAGGATTGACCAAATGTCTTTGGCCACATCAAAATTTTTCAAATTTGCTGTTTTTAGCGTATTTTGTTGTTTGGAGCTTTTCCAAGCTCCAACTACGGAGGTTGCCACTTTTTCGGGACTAAAATTTCAGATTCAAGTCTGCACATCCGTGGTTGGTGCCGGAGATAGATTTGATCACAAAATACGATAAAAACTCCAAATTTCCATTTTTCCTATGGCCAGGGACTTTTGGGCTACCCTGTATTTTGCATCCCTTTTCATCTCATGGTTTTCGGCCGAGGGCAATTTTATTCATGCGTGGGCAATTAAGAGTCAACTTTCTTGTCTGCTTGTGTTTCTGATTTGCAGAATTTATGAACTTGGTTTTTCATTGAACTTTCATTGAACATTTCATAAACTTTTTTCGTAGAGAAAGGTAGGTGGACATGTCAAGGATTAAATAGATTGGCAGTCACTTATCAATAATTTTTGTTCTTGCAACAAAGGCAAAGCCATCATGAAAACGCCCAGGGCCAGTTCTCTGGTAACAGTGACAAAAGGTGCTGTCAATTCAGGTGAAATGAGCAGGCCCACTCTTCCTACTGGAGCCACTGAAGTAGCCAAGGCGAACGATATCGATCCAGTAGTGAAGGTTAGCACATTTTATTTTATATGTTTCTTTGGTCTATTTGTCTAGTTTTACCATAAATCTTCCATTCTCAAGATATTTTTCCAGTCATTGTGCCAGCCTGCACCACAAGAAACTGCTCTTGTGTGTTGCCCAGGCTATGGTGTGATATAGGTAGCTGTGGCTGGTAGGCCTGCCCTACTGAACTTAGCATGGCTGAGAAGGCTGTGACATTCTTGTTGTCTTGCAAGTGTCCTGGAATGGACAATGGGCCCAAAAATAGAGTTCCAAACAATTTTTTGCCTGATGATGCATCCCATCCAACAGAAAAAATACTTACCCAGCTAGGTAGGCCCTAAATAAGAAAACCAAAATTTTTGTAGATACCTGTTTGATACCTACCTATACAAAATAGTGGGTAAAACAGGGGGAAAAAATAAATTGCAAATAAATTGAGTAAATGCAGATTTGCTCAATTTATTTGCAAAACCTCTGGTTTTAATTCACAACCCCATTATGTGGCTGTCATGAAACTAAGCTAGAGTTCAAAAAATGAAAGAAAGAAAAAATGTTGGACAAATTTGAAAAATTGAAACAGACATTGGCAAGGTGTTTATAGTGTTGGTTTGGAATGGGGCTTTCTGACTATGGCAGTAGTTGCACTGCACCCCTCGAGCTGCCTTCCTAAACTCACTTCTGAATATAGGTAGCAGGGTGGGACCAGTTCTCAACCATTTTTTTGCAGTCTGATACTTGACTCCAGGATTATTGTGTTTACTTGTCTTTGTTTTGTTCTTTTCAGGCTTTGTTGCAAAGTGTCATGAAGCTGACAAAGGCCTCCAATGATCTGCCATCAACACGGGAAGAATGGGATTACTGCTCCAGTTTTGGAGAATTCGCACGAGGACTTTCTGCTGAGTCCAAAAAGATAGAAAACATGTGAGTGGACAAATCTTTTTTCTTTATTTCTGAAAACATGCATTGTTGGCTGTTTTTTATTTTATAATAATTCGCTGGATGTCTTTTAATGTGTTTTTTCTTCAGACTACTGAAATTTTGAGAGGGTTGTGCAATGGTGGCTGCCAATGTTAGGTATATCATAGGTGCCTACTTCAGCCACAGTGAAACAAAACATAAAATCTAACAAACAGTTGAATAATTGATTTTTATTCTATCAGACAACATGATGAAGTCGTCAAAGGACAAGCAGCTTTTAAATAATTATTCATTACCTAGTATAGATAGGCCCACTTGTTATCGTGTAGTAACTGAATTGTATTATGATTTTAAGTTGGCAGACATGCATTTATCTTTGAATTCTGGCATGGATGATGAGTTGCGGAGGCCTTCTGGGCATGGGCAAAAAATTATCGGGCTTGATGATAGTTTGTGATTATGGGGACAGTGGCATTGCTTGCTGAGCTTCTGTTCGACCCAAGAAAGTTTAGCTCCAGTGGACAAAAAAAGAGTGATTTGTGAACCAACTTGAAAGCACTATATTTTTGATCATAGGCTCAAGATAACTTTCTCACTCTGTAAAAAAGCTCAGATTCAGAGTTTGCATCACTTCGCACAATTTTTGTCGAGAATATGGTGATTTTTGTCACTTCCTAATTCCTTAGAGTTAAAGGCCCAGAGGCTTGACATGTTTACGATTTCCTTATTTTGTATCACTTTGCAAAAATGCCCAATTTCTGTCGGGAGAAAGGTTTTATTTTTCTCTCCCTTTGTTTATCAACCTTGGAAGATGCGTTGGTTTACCTTTTTTGCTGTCCTCTCTCTTGCAGGATCTCAACCATAATGCAGAAGGAGGGCATCAGAGGGAGGTTTGAGAGACGTGATCTAGATGAGAAAATTGAACTCTTGGTCGATGCAAATGACACCATTTTGGAGAAAGTGGTCAGTTACAGAATTCCTGTCCCGTTTCTCTCAATAATTACTAGCACTCAATCAAATGTCTTTGAGAACTGTTACCTAGTTGCCTATTTCACTCGTTTTTTTGCTCAATTTTTCACTGCACAGAATGCAGCGAAGAGTTCTTTGTTGATGTTTGACATTTCAAAGTGATTTTAAATGGGAACAATGCGGAATAGAACTTAAAGTTTTCATTGTTGGAAAAATTCACAACTTTGGATTCGACTACTTATAGCCTGCGCCTACCTTTTTGACGCAGACTGCATGCAACGAGGATATCCAAAGAATGTTATGGGGCAGCGCAGCGGTGAAGGTGTTTTTATCTGGTTGAACGACAAGTCAACACTTGACAGAAGGCAGGCTCTGAACACAGCCAAGAAACTTCGAAGCATGATGTGAGGAGAATGTTTTAAATGTGATGGGCCTGCATACCCAGTTTTGAACTTTCCAACAGTGAGTTTGAGGGCTTACTTGTATCCGCTATTTAATCACCTTGTCTGTTGGCATACTCCATTTCTCGATCTGTGTTCCCTGCTAATTTGATTTTGTCGTCAATGTTCTCCAGGGAACAATGTTGGATGAGGCATCTGGGATCAAGAAAAACCCCGAGCCTGTCCTGATGCAGACCCGTGGTTCTGATTTTCGACAAAGGATCAGTGGAAGCTGGAACAGGAACAAAGAGGTTTGTCAGGGAGGGATGTTGGTTCGCTTTACTGCTGTTCTGTGGTTGGTTTCTCTGTGCCCTGAGAACTTGGCTTCATGCGTACCTTATTTCCTACAGGCCTGGACCTTTTTGGTAGGTGCTGGGTACATCATACCTGACAGTCTCTCTTTTCCGAATCCACATGACATGCTTTACGATTCTGAGTTACTCTACCCCTCGTTTGAAGTTGACTTGGTTCATGGGCCCAATCTATTTGATTAGCAAAAAAATTCATTAGGAATCATAAATTTAAAGTATCAGCCTGCTTATCTTTTCTGTCTTTTGAAATAGAAAAGAGAAATAGAAAGAGCAGTCAGTGTTATGCTGACGTTCTTGGGAACCCAGAATAAATGAAGCCACTACCTAAGGTCTCGCCTTTCAATTTTCACAGGAGTTTACAAAAGAGATTGATGGCGGTTATTGGTCCAAACCAAATCAACTACTCGTAAAATCAAAACTTTCCCTGAATTGTATCACTCACATTTGTCTGGCCAACATCTTCGGTTTGTTTATCTATCGAGTTGGACAGTATTTTCACATTTTTGGTTCCTGACCTGTTTGGAGAGGATTATCCTTTTGTGGTATTGGCCTGTGTTTTTTCCTAGCAAAATATTTGTTAAATTTGTTCTGCTCACTCTGTTTTGTCATGCAAAAGGTCGTATCATTCAATCATTCAATTTAGTTTTTAGATATTCAGACATAAAATCAATTTTAAAATTTATTTTAGTTTTCAAGCAACAAGTCTTTCACACCTCCATCTGCACAGAACTATAGATTGTATGCAGCTCGGAATGTTCCACGACCTCAGGTCAAATTCAAGGACCAGGTCTGCAACAATTCAGAACCATTTGAACCAAAGATAAAGGATAAGCCAAATTCCCTAAAACCATTGGCTATATTAGTGGAACAAACAGAATATGGTGCTGAGTAAGTTCATCATGTGCAAATCGTTTTCCCTTTAGTTGACAATCCATTCAAACACTGTAAAAGGAGGTTTGGTTTTCCAGCTGTGTAAAGATGTGCGGATTATTTTGGAGATCAAGATTTTAAAATGTTAGGTACCCCCATCCTTGTCTGAAAACTGATCATCCAGTCCTACCTAAGGTATCTCTCACCCACAGGTAAGTTAAATTCATGGAAATTTGTTTTGCCTTCTGGTAAAATCACTATAGACAAGCTGTCCTGAAAATTTGCTTTCTCCTCTGTTAAACGTTGAAAATTGCCCAGTTTTTCCTACAAGAATACAATTCACCTATGATCCTTCAGTATTTGATCCAGGATCGAACGTAAGTGTGTGTAAATTTTCTTTCCTTTCTTTTGTTACCCGTGAGTTAACACTTGACTTGCCCTTGGGTCGCCAGATTGCTACATCACTTTCTCTCGTCCGTCGATTCCACTCACCGTCCTCGAAATTAGAAAGAGAAGTACCAATCACAGGTCCTTTTTCAGATACCTTTCTTTAAAGGGGGAAAGTGAAAGACCATTGATCCGTAGGAAATAAATACCTGCAGGTCCAAAAATACTTTCACCAAATCACCAGATTTATGGCACCATGAGAGATGAGTAAATGAGAACCAGAGATTTTAAAAAGCTAAGCAAATAAGCGTTTATTATTGATAAAAAAAATCATCACACACAATAAATGAGGTTAAATAATTGATTGAATAAGATTCATTCCAAACACAACACAAACTAGCCTGGGCGAGATGTTGAGCCCAGCTTCATCCTTTACGAGCTACACGCAACCGTCACATTCGAACTCTCGATTCAGACTCTCCGATTCCGGAGTCCTGATCTCGACTTTCCGGAACACATTAAAAAGAACACTCAATTTGCAAATTCTGGGTTGACGCCTTTCCAAGCTCAACAGCCAATCACATTGCTCCACAAAACCAATCTTTGACCAATCAGAATTAGGACAGAAATCACAAGGCCCATGATAATTGCTCAAACTGGACTTCCTCCCCAGAAACCACAATGGTAATTTTGGACCCAAAAAGTGTGAGAATGAGCTCACCTGCTCAGCTCACCTCATCATACAGAGTTCTGGGAAAATAAAAGAAAACATCTCAGAAGGCCTTATTGCGTTGCTGGTTCCCTGTTTCTGGGAACGGGAACTTACCACAGCCTGTTTCCCATAGGCCACATCTAAGCAACATACATACTGCCTCTTCTGGGACTTGGTGATCCTTCACCTTCTCCCTTTCGACCATGGCAAGTCAATTTATTATAAACTGTGAGCTGTTGGCTTACCAAAACCAGGCCTTAATTGCGACTTCGGTCACACCATGTTCTCTCAAAAACAAAGTACATAAAATTCAGAATTCTGTAATCAGAATTATTTTTCAATGAATCATGGTCATGCTGAATACACCGTAACACTTTTATAATTCATTCTAAAACATGTTGCTAGGTAGGTACCTTTTGCTTGGAGACCATTGTCGCATCGGTTGAAAGTTAAGTTTAGTGACGACGTTTTGATTGCTGGAGAAGTCTGAAGATGCGATACGTGCCGCCAGTAGATATTGTGCAACTGGTGCAGTTCGAACGGGCCATAAGTGTTGCTGCAGGGTGGTCATGGCTCTTGGTCCGTTGTGTTGCTTTATCTGCGAAGTCATTGGAATATCTCAGAAATAAAATGAGTAACTTGATACTGTTCTGATCTCCGTATCAATTTTAGGGGTGACGTTTCGGGGGTACCGCACCTTTGTTGATATATGACTGGATGTTTTCTTCTGTTTTTAACATAAATTATTTTCAGATACAGTCATCCATATGAGTTTGAAATTGAGCATTTTAAGCCGCCACCAAAGCAGATAACTGTGTCTTCGGCTGAGAGATGGCCTGAACTTTCCGACACACCACTGGTGATGGTGACCAATGAGGCTGACCTGTCATTGATGATGAGAGAGTTGATGTTGGAAACGGAACTGGCCATTGACGTGGAGGTAAATTACCACCTATTTGTATCAAGTGACTGTTCCTGAGCTGATGCATTGGCCTGCCTGATACCTACGCAACAGGGCTGTGGATTCTGAGCGGGTGTTTAACAGCCAAGGCCTTCCGATTACAATCTTCTTTCTTTAGGTCATTCGTCAATCTTTTTGCTGCTAAATGCTTAACCCACAAGTTCTCTTGCTTCTGGCCTACTTCTGCACCATGGCTGCTTCTGGTTCGATTCTTACTTCTGAATTAATTGTGAACAGGCAGACCTTTAGTGCTTAAGTTTCAGCCTGCACAACCTTTTTGACTTTTGCCAAACTCAGAGGGTTAAAATTATTGCCCCACAACATGTAGACCTTAACTATTATCTTGGCCTTTAATACCTACTGGGTGGCAACATTTGTGTCGTGAACATATTGTGCTTTGGAAGGTGAACTGAATTGGCATTGTAATGTGTGTGTGGTTATGTTCATCGTGGCATTCTGTCCATCATGTGTCTGAATACAACAATTCAAGACTATGCTTTTGTTAAATCTCTGTTTTAAAATATCAACTAAAGGTGAATTTCAATTCAGTTCAATACTACTCAGTAGGTTCTAGGCCCATCCCAATCGGTCCATTTTTATAGGCCTACTTCTGGTGATTAATTGAACATCGTGAGTGAAATCAGCATGTTTTGACTGCCCGGTTTCACTGTAGCTTGTTGAATGAAACCGGTGCAGAAACTGCTGCATATTTCTTCTGGTTATGATTCCACATATGCATCTGACCGATCAGTATCAACTGATGTTTCTGTCAAGGAGATTTCCATTGTCTGCCTGCTTAAAGAAGATTCATAATTTTGTTGGTGCATTCTGTGGACCTGGACGAACAAGACCTACGTGATGAACTGTTGGCTGCGTTAGTGAATACTCAAGGTTGTTATATTGCGGCAAATTGGTGCTCACGCCAGATGAATGTGAAATGAATGATGGTTTTTCTCGTCTCTTTTTTTGCAGAACCACTCTTATCGGACCTTTCAAGGCTTTTCTTGTCTGCTGCAAATTTCAACCAGATGCAAGGACTACCTGATTGACACTTTGGCTCTCAGAGAGCACCTGCACGTATTGAATGAAGTGTTCACCGATCCAAAGATTGTAAAGGTTAGTTTGATTGCTTTGGGTGGTTGACGTAGGAACCGACCTGTTTGTCGTTGATACACAAGAATGTACTTGGGCCTTCAAGTAAATCAACATGGAGGCACAGGAACACCCCCTCAACCAGCATGATGTGAGCTCTAGGTACCAGAAAAGTTGTCCGACAATTTCTCTCAACACCAGTTTAATTGCTCCAATTCATAGGGAGACATGGAATCTTCATTATAAGTGGGGAATCCTGTCTCTTTTTATGGGTCAGTGTCATGACCTTTCCTTTTTTGGTGGGTACAATTGATCGATGGAAATCCAGACTTGTTTTTTGCAATCTTTGCATAGGGGCATGCAATGATTGTAGCGGGGCTGATGGACCCTTCAAAAAGCCTTGTGATGCGAACTTGGGAAACATGTGGCATAATGCCAGGGTATCCTCTGATTTCCAAAACAAAATAAAACGAAATATGAATCCTAGGGTTTCATTTTAGTCACCCATCTTTGTTTTGAGAAGGTTCTAAAGGTGGAGGTCTTATTAAGAACTTCAACGGAGAGAGGGTTTCTGTTGCAAGATCCCTGGTGTTTCCAAAATCAAAGATGAACCATTTCCCCCCAACATATCAAATGCAAAAAATGAAAAAAAGTTTTGTGGAACAATTGCATTTAATTTCCGCAAAACATTATTCCAAACATTATTTTTGCAAAACATTATTCCTATGATATTCTATGATATTCTCTGCCTTCTTGGAGATCTTTGCCTTTCGAGTGGGCTGTCATATTTTCCTCATTTCCTGGCTTTTCTTGAGTTGACCAAATGGTTTCAAGGTATCTACCTGAAAATGAATTTGTCCAGAGATAAAAATGACGTCGCTAGCCTTATTGTGCGCTATGCATTGGAATTTTATGCTTATTCTTCGAAAGCTTCAATTCCAGCATTATATAGCGGCGGCGGAATTAATGTACTCATACATGAAAAAATTGCGACCGTTCAGATTTCGGCAAAAACTCTATGCTGCAGAAGTTAAAGATCCTCTTTCATTTGCGAGGTCAAAATCTGACACCTCTGGAATGCTTTGTTGCAGTCTGGCGCTTTAATTTCTACCGCCTGCGTAAGAATAAAAAGAAAGAAAAAAAGTTTCGGAGGCAACAGTTAAATGGTAATAGCACATATGTGGGTACATTAATTCCGCCGCCACTATACAAGACATTGTGCATTGACATTGTCTCCCTTTCAGGTGTTCCATGGTGCAGATCAGGACGTTGTCTGGCTCCAGCGCGATTTCAGTGTCTACCTTGTGAATATGTTCGACACCCACCAGGCGGCAAGATTGCTCAACTTTCCTCACCTGTCGTTGGCTTACCTTCTTCACCATTACTGCCAAATTGATGCAAATAAGAAGTTCCAGTTGGCAGATTGGAGAATAAGGTCAGAACGCAACATCATAAAGAGTTATGTGCAAATAATAATGTTTTGAACGTTTGCCCAGTTTTAAATGTTGCAACATGTGTTCCTTTAGCAAAACAAACTTCTCCATGCTGGCCCTTTGTCTAAAAAAATGTGATCCTGCAAATTCACCTATTTCAGTATAATTATTCAGACGTATAAAAATAAATTGCTTAATGAAATAAACACACAAGGCCACTTCAAAATGAAGAAAAGTATCGTTAATTTATTTCTCGCTTGTCATCAAGAGAGATTTCAAAATATTTTTTTTACCACGAAAAGGTTTTTATAAAAGGGGCCAATTTGCCATTCATTCAACTGCAACACAGACCCATAAAAGCGACATATTATCGGAGACAGTAAGTGGCGTGAAAAAGATACAAACCCATTGGCTATTATGCTCTAAAATATGAGATTTTCTAGGTTGCAAGCTGCAAGTTTCAAATACAATAGCAAAACAAACTTCTCTATGCAAATTGGGCTTTTTATCAAAAAATTACCTTTTTTGTACCTAACCTCCAAAATGGAAAGAAATGGTCGCACGTTTTTTTATTTAAATTGGGTTGAAGTCACACTTTCGTAACCTGAATTACGTGAGAATGGCTGCAATTTGCTTTGGCCTGAAACTTGCACCAAAATGTTCAGTTTACCTTGTGTAACCAGGATCCAATGAAAATGCATTTTGGAATTTTCCCACAACGGGTGGCATTTGGAGTTATTTTGATTGCAGTTCAAAAATATAAATGAAGAGATTATGGGTGGTCGAAATAATCGTTGATCTTGAAAAGTGAAATTCGCTAACAAACATGCAAAACAGGAAAAACTCATTTTCATATTGCCCTGAGTGCAGGTATGAATGCACCATTAGTTTTTGGACTCACTTCCACATTGTGATGGTCTGCATGAAAGGTCATCAGTTTGTTGAAAAGTGACTCGTTTCTGTTTCTCCAAACCAGGCCGATTCCCGACGAAATGATAAAATATGCCCGTGAGGACACCCACTATCTGCTATACATCTACGATCGGATGAGGCAGGATTTGATAGAAGCAGGAAATGATGACAAAAACCTGATTAAAGCTGCTTTCGAACGCAGTTCTGAAGTTTGCTTGAAGGTAAGTTCGAAAGACGCACTTTGTGTTCTCACAAGTTTTTCCCATCACGTTAGTAGGGGTAGTTGTTTGCTGAACCTTTTAAACTCCAAAGCAGCTGCTTTGTCACCAAGTCCAGGGTGCCACATGTGGCGCTTTGCTTTTCACCACATATTGATCAGAACCAAGCACGTGGCCCAAACTCAAAGTCTAGAGTGCCACATGGGGTGCTCTGTTCCAAAAAACTTTGTACCTCTGCTGCATGTCTGGTCTTTGTGTCTGGAATGGCAGGGCACCAATGATAGCTCTCTGGTTTTAGTGCCACTGCATTAACAAAGCATCTGGTTTTTGCAGCACATCCATAGCTCCAGCGAACTTGGGATCGCTCTTACCAGACAAGTTTGACACTTTCCTCCTCCAATGTGGCTGAATTTGGTTCTCGTTCTGGACAGGATGGAGCAATGAAAAATGTCTGGTTCTTGGGACAGGACAGGACCAATATGGTCCCACTGGAAAATGAACCCGATTAAACCACCATGGGGAATCAAATGTCGAACCAGCCTGCTGCGAGTGATCCAAAGTTCGTTGTGTTTGCAATGCCTCTGTTTGAGAAGGCATCTCCGGCCGCAAGCAACCACCAAGGATGCCGCCACATCCCTCAACCTCAGTCTCATAGCAAGTCAAAGTCGGACGTCATTCCATTCCTCGCTATTCGACTGACGAAGCACGACGAAATGGGTGTGAAACGTCACATTTTCAATCATTTACTTTTCAATGAACAGACTAAGCTGTTTGTCATTTTTTATGCTTTCATCATGTGAAACATTGATGCTCCATCCTAGAAACCCATTGACAAAAAGTTGCCTGTCATTGAGCTTTTAGAAAGGAGAATTTTTGTACCAGAGAAGTGGCCAGGACAAGAAACAATCTACCTCTGATGAGGTCCAATAACCATCGCACATTATATCCAGTCAGACATGCTGTTGTCATTGGAATAATGTGTAGTTTGCATAACATGAGTCATCTTTGCTACCTAATAATTTATTGCAGCGATATCGTAAGCTTATCTACACCGATGACGGCCATCTTGCTTTGTATCGCAACTGCAAGAAGCATTTCAACAATAGGCAACTATATGCACTGAAGGAACTCTTCAGGTGGAGAGATAGGATAGCAAGACTCGAAGATGAAAGTTTTGGGTAAGATTTCATTGTCATTTTCATTAATGTTTTCGTTTTCTCTTGCTCTTCTTCAATTGTCGCTTTCCCCACAATTGAAGGAATAGATTGGACTGTGAGGTTGCAACTTGTCCCACTTTAGTCATTTTTCCTCTTCCCATTTTGTCACCTCATCCATGATTGGGATGCTTGCCTGTAGGATTGATAAGTAGGACCCAAAACACCACGGAGCATATGAGAAAGTGAAAAGATTCCAAGGGGCTTGATTTTTTCCTCCAAGAGATCTAACGCTAAATTGCAGTCTTTTTTTTGCCCTCCCCACTTTAGATCACGAGGGAAAAGTTCAAAACATGATTTTTGCATGCCATTGCCATCAAAATAAAGGACCTTCTTGTCTGCAAGTTACAAAATGGAGAAGACATGAACACAACAGAGTACGGACTCAAAGTCGGACCACAGATGGAATTTTTATCAACTCACCTTTTCTGGCTAATTTTTTTTATAGCAGAACAGAATATGTTTGCAAATGGGGAACAGAGCATCGGTTTGTAAAAAAAGCTCGGGATACCTTCTTACCAGATTGAGTGAGTCCGGCGCAAAATGTGGCTTGCGAGACAACATCCTGTCTCCATCCAGACCAAACCTTTTTTGGTGAATTGGTGAGGCTTTGTTCTTCCCTAATTCATACCGTGTTTGGGCTTTTCTTTTCCTTTTTTTCCCAGGTTTGTCTTACCCAACCACATGCTGTTGCAGATCGCGGAAACACTGCCTCGTGAAATGCAGGGTATCCTTGCCTGTTGCAATCCTGTGCCTGGGCTGGTAAGACGAAACCTCAACGAACTCCACCAGATAATCTACGCTGCCAGGGAGCAACCGCTCGAGCTGCTTACTGTAAGCAATCTGTGACCCCTGGCCTCCGTTCCCTTGTCTGACATTTTCACCCATTGTTCTATTGGCACTTATCTCCTTGGATTTTGTGAATGGTAAATTCCGAGACAAACCTGCATCTAAAATTTGTTATTTTTTCCTTCAGAGTGGCCCATGGAAAAATTCCAGGTCTAATAATTTTTAGATATGAAACACCGACGATGCACTCCTCGAAATAACTGCCTCCATGAAACTCTTGGATTCTCCATGAAAAATATCAAAGTAAAACTCCTCATCTTTCATTTCAGAGGAAATGGATCTTGGGAGGAAATTCCAAAATGGCCAAATCTACCAAAAGTGCACACCTCCAGAACCTCCGTCCACCCGGACCTCACCTTGGGTGTCATCCCTTCCTCTCTCTCTCAGACCATCGCCATCCTTCAAGAATTCTAGCTTTGTTTACGAATTTGGCCAATTTGGACATCATTTATCGGGACTCAGGAGTCAGATTGCATGATATAATGCATCGTCTCAACTGCAGGAAAAAAATACAAAATTTTTATTCACACTATGGCTTCAATTTTTAGCACAATCCCGGTGAAAATGAATTGGTTCAGGCAAAATCTGTTATTTGCACAAAATTGTAAAGTTCATGATATCTTCATAAAGATAAGCATAAAGGGGAGGAACAGAGTGTTGAAAAACATGCATATGTTCCAGACGGTATGCAAGGATTGGTTCAGAACTAGGTAAGAACCTCCCTTGTTCATTGTAAAAATGGGCATCACCCCATCTCTCGCAGCTGCTTGCAATGGCCATTTTGAATTTCAGGCCATGTCATCCCCGTGAATCCATTTTAGACTGATGAAACCTCGCCATTCGTATTGTTGCAGGATAGCTTGAATACATCCCTTCCATCCCAAGTTCCAATCCAGAAACTACAGAGGTTCGATCCAGAGAGCAGCATCTACTGTCCACACGACCTCTCCTTTCAACCTGAGTTTCGAAATGACCTCCCAGTGCTTGTGGACATTGCCCAGCCAGGCCAATCGACAAGCAATTCTCAGTCACCGACCACTAGCCAAATGAAAAGTGATCATGTTCGGGTGTCTATTCCATTGAAGAACAAGCCAGACGTGACTCTGTTCCAACAACTTACGAACAAGGTTGGTGAGATGCCTAATGGTATATGTACAAAATTAATGGTATATGACACCAAATGGTAATGTGCCAGGAATGGCATGATCTGTCACAGCCATCGTGGGTCGTTAGCTGCAGCAGGCAATGTCCGACTGTTTATCACTCGTTTAGTGCCTGTTTACCATAATCTGGGTCGAACTTTAATCACAAATGCAAGGAAACCTGATGATCAAATCCGTGGCACGGAACTCTCATGGGTTGGAAGTTTGGCAGTCAGTGATCACATTTTAAAAATTCCATTGTGGTTAGCTGCAAGGTAAATTCATTCTCCAGTTTGTTTCAGAAGATATAGAAACATTGTCGCAAGCTTGGAAATTTGTGTAACGAGTGGCACATTGTGCGTGCATGTTTGGGATAATTTTTCACGGGACCTGAGAAAGTGCTTGTGTTCAAACATTTTGCCAAATCGAGCACCCTGGTATTTTTTGCAGGTCCTCCAGAACAATTTTTAGAAAACGTAAGGGAAACATGACATGACATTTTGGACCTTAATTAACTTATTTGCACCAGGAAGAACCGAAATTCGGTTTAACTGCTCATCAGGTTTGTTTGGCCATCTGGGCTGGGGAAATGTAATTATCCAAGGTTCCCAGAGATTTTTGAAAACTGTTTTCAAGGTTTAAGGCTTTCTTAAGTAAAGAATGCGGCACCCATGGACCTGCGGAAGGATCATTTCCGATTCCTTGCGGTAGGGACCGGCAGATGATGTCGTTGGATTCGTCGAGTAGCATCGGGGGATGCAATGTCGAACTCTTCCCAGTTCTTCTAGATTAGCACGCACCTCACTGTAAGGTAAGCCACAAAAGCGGAGTCTAGGGTGTCACCCCCAGCAGAAATCCAGAGGATTGAGCGCCTGGCCGAGAGTTTGGGATATGGAATCCCTCAAAGGCCAGGGCCATCATCAACGTTTCAATCAAGGTTCGCCTGGGAACCGTGATTTATGTCACAGCACTCTCGTTCCCATACTTTTTATTCAGTAAAATGCTGATACGTTTTCTGGACTTCCCCTCCAAATATTTCGTCCATTTGGCACCCAATTTGTTCCACAGGATTTGTCGAAAGTCAGAGAAGTGACGGAAGCTGTTCATTTTGTCAGTCCATACGAACGCTACATGTTGGTGAAACCATTCATTGAGGAACTATACAAGAAGGCAAGCAGCAGCAGCAGCCAGGGTCAGCAACAGAAGGAACCCGAAGAAACGCTTGAGCAGCAGACGATAGCAATAACTCCGAAGCGGGAGAACGAAGCAAACGGATCAAAGAAACGGAAAAAAGAATCGATGCTGCCACTGGAGAATAATGGTGCAGAGGTGGGTGTTGATGTTGGCAGGTCATCAATGCACAATAACCAACTTGGTCAATACCAACTTTGTTCGGTGCTTTCAGCGCAAAATGGCCAAAAGGGCGTCAGCTCAGTGGAAGTGTGCGGTTCTTTGGGGACAAACAGCGAATTTTTCGCAAACGCTAAAGAAATATCTAATAAATATCTAGTTAACAAAATAAAACAAATAGGCCGCTAATTGTGTGTAAATGTTGAAAATGCGACGTTTCGTCCCCATGAACGTTGGGTCTTTTTCAAGCACAAGATCGAAACAGATCGCTGGCCGCTGAACTCAGTCCAGCGATCTGTTTGATTTTGAGAGGCATGCAAAAGGTTGTTTTGGGAACTGGAGAAAGAAATTTACAGACTAGTGTCGAATCATTTATTCGTTACACGCCATTTTCATTTTTCCCGTCTCAAAAAACCCAGAGCTTTTTTTCCTCGCCAGCCGTATTGGGCTGTGCACTTCATTGTAGCAGAAGTAAACAGGAATATCTTTCCAGATTAAAATCCCGACAGAACAGACCCTGGTCAAATTTTCGTGTCTGCATAATTTTTGAAATTTGTGGTTTGCTTGTTATGACATTATTTTTGATATTTGTCACTTCGTTATCTGCACACGAGGAAAATGCAATGATGAATTCTTTTGCATGGCATTGCATAGCCACGCCGAACACATGACATGGTCCATTATCTGTTGCCCTGAGTCATGGGAAATCCTTCCCCATCCACTCTATTCTTCCCTGTGTTGACTTTTGATTTAGGGGTACACAGGGTGTGACCGGTTTTGGTTTCTCGTTCAGGTTTCTGAGGACGTGCGGCAATCATAACTCAACTTCTGACCAGCAAGTTGGCTCTGACAGAAGTTGAGACCTCGATGGTCTCGCAAACGTGAGCCAGATTCAATCCAAGTGGAGAGTGGAAAGGGTCAAACTATTCTACTGGGTAATAGCGTATCTGCTGGGGAATAGAATGATGTCGTTTTTGTTATTTTGTTCGTTTATTTATCTGCTTTCAGAAAAAGAAATCAAAGTTCCAGAAAAGTCAAAGCAAGAGCATGACGTTCTGATGATAACAAAAGGCAGCACATACCTTCTCTCTGACACGATATGCATCTCACCTATCCACTCCGCTTTTCCTTAGACGGACGAAAAAGGCTCCAGAAGTGATGAAGAACATGTCCTTTGATTTCTTCATTTTGTTGGGATCCGTTCTGTTGTGATATTTTTCGATGATGGGTCCTCTTCTTGTGTGTTTTGTGAAGTCCCAAAAGTTCCCCGAATAAACTTTTCTGATCTTCCAAGTGACTTCATATTTTTTTTCTGCTCTAAACGTTTTGCAGACGATTGTTACATCAGCGTAACATCCCTTGAGGACAGTCATGTTTCGACAGCCTGAGGGGACTTCATGCATTATATTATTTTACATCCGATTTGGCTTAAACTTTGTACCCGGTCATCTTGACTAAGATATCTGCAAAATTTCACACCCATGTCAAAACTTTTGATCGCTGCTGTGTCAGGACACTGATTGGGTCAAAAAGCTGCAACGTTCAACAGCCAAAGTTCGAAAATGCATTTGTATCATTGTAATGCAACCAGACAACCAATTTTGATGATTCTCGCCAACCTCCTGTGTTTGCCAAACATGAAAAATTAGAGTTCCAAGTGGATTGAAAATTTGTGAAAATATTTTTTCCATTTAATTTTGGCATCAACTTTGATTCATGCAATCTCTGCCCAGTAATGCCCATAAGGTTGAAATTTAACACAATTTAAAAAGCACCTGATTTGGCTGTAATAAAAAGCACCTAATTTGGCTGAAATGGTTAAATTCAGAGAGCAGCTCACTTCTATTATGCCCTTTTCATTTTTCTGAGAGCCACATTTACCGATTGCGGAATTGCGCAAAATCCTCCCCAACCGTCTTTGGATTTGGGCTGATCCAAATGACATCATGGAATTTCAAATATGCAAATCAACTACCAACCATCTGACGGTTCTCAGGTCAAAAGTGATACCAATAAATTTCCAAATAACCTTTTCGTAAACATCAATAAATCTTCAAATGGCCTCGGTGAAAATGTACTTTTCCTTCTTCCTGCTGTCATTTGATGGCAAATATGTGCTCATTTCTGATGCACCGAGCTGGAATCCTGGAAAGATGAATGCTTATTTATCCAAACCGTAAGACAAACCATGCAGTAAGTTTAAAATCGCAGATGGAAAGTGAAAACACCCAAGATCCCGGTTTGGGAATGAAGCAGCAAATGGAAGAACTGGAATAAGGGAGGTAACTTGAAGCCAGTGGCGGATTAAGGTGTTTGGCGCCCTGAGGCACGGATTGATTTGCGCCCCGAGTGACAAAACTGCCGGGGGAGGGGTTCGGGTAGGGGGCCCCGAAGGGAGAAAAATTTTGAAAAATAAGACCCGATAATGGCACTCAGAATGCCCTCAAATTTGCAAATTTTCAATTTTTGAATTGTTTCAGATACGAGGAGAACCAGCGAGTGGGCCCCTCGCTGGTGGTCAGAGCGCAAGTGCTCAACAGTGAATGTTCACAATTCAAAAAAAATTCCAACAAGCACAAGATCAGAATCACAAAACGTGATAATTGTTAAATGAAGAATTCTGATTATTCTGGAAAGGTCATTCTGATTATTCAACCCAGGTTGTGACGAAAAATTGTTTAAAACATGAGATCTAAGCACATTTTCAAAAGGGCTTTTTTCTGGATTTAAGTCCTGCAAAATCCTGCTTAATTTTTTGAAAACACAACTTTTCCAAAAAATCGCTCTCAATTGAAATTAGGGACAAAGCTGACTCACGTTCTTGCTTGTCCTAAGTTTCGATTTAATTGGGGGAGGCGCCGAGGCGACCATTCGACCAACAATGTTGTCAAATCGAATTTGGAGAAAACCGCGTTGCTGGGGCAAGAAGCACATCGGGAGGCAATTTGGGACAGCGGGAATTGTCTGCTGTGTTTGTGGGTGGAACATGAAATCAAACAGTTGGATGGACGAAACGGGACCTTCCGGCCAGGACCACGCTTAAATGTGCCCCATAGTGGGAGGGTGCCCGGCACCCGGTCCCAGAGGAAAAATCCATCAACACAAAAAATGAGCCCCATCGTGGCAGGATAAAAAGTAACAAACAAACAAAAAAAAAAAACGGTTGGAAAAAAACGCCTGGTGGCTTGCGCCCCTCCGGCGCTCGCGCCTTGATGCACGTGCCTCATGCGCTTCATTGATAATTCGCCACTGCTTGAAGCCAAGGCAAGTGACTTACTCGAGACCACCATGTCCTGCATACTGTCTGCCACCAATCATGTCGAAACTGTCTTCGAAGATGGTTCTATTTATTCATGAAACTCAACGGTGGAAAAATTGACTTTTTCTCATTTTCTCAGAAAATCGAATCTTTACCACAGTGAAACCACACTCCATTGCAAAACGTGTTATTCGTTTCCTATGGGGTTTTTAATTTTGGATACGATATGTCTCCCCAGCATGTAGTTTTATTCTGCTCTTAAGGGGGGGGATACCTTCGCGGACGAACTTTTTTTTTTCTTATCCGAATTTGCTGAAATTTTGGGGGGTTGTTAAACATAAGAGTATGTTCAGTGCAAAATTTCAGCTTTGTATCTCTCATTGGCCCTGGTTTAGTCATAATCTGCAATTTAAGTCAATACGCGGTAAATTTTGTCGTTTTGCGAGTCATTTTTCGTAAAAACATGGTCATAAAAATTTTTCTAGTGTGAAAATCAAAATTCCAGCTTCATCAGCCGGATTTTCAGACTTTTATACATAAGTACACCAATTTTCACACCTTTCCATGCATGGCAGTTCCTGAGATCTCACTTCAAAAGTTTTCGATTCAAAAAATGCAAAAGCGAGAAAACGTGATTGAAGTTTTGCATAAAATAAAGTAAGATTCGCATTTCGTAATGGTTTTTCGGTGGTCATAACTCCATTGCGGCGAGTAGGATAAGGTTGAAAA
The DNA here is from genome assembly GCA_030068105.1 of Sinentomon sp. SZTP_YWyxl. NCBI lineage: Eukaryota > Metazoa > Arthropoda > Protura > Sinentomata > Sinentomidae > Sinentomon > Sinentomon sp. SZTP_YWyxl. The sequence continues at coordinate 29,064 of JASGXE010007322.1, read as the reverse complement.
TTGGCATACCTATGTAAGAAATTGTGTAGAATCGGCTGGCAATCTCAGAAAATTCATTTTTTGCCTAGTTTGGCAGATAATTGGGTGAAAATATTGCAAAAATGCATTCAGCGCTAGGTATATATGACTTGTAAAAGTTGTATTTTGTAAAAAAAACATTACTGCTTTGTTTATTTTTCCAGCATTTTATTAGCAATATAGAAACTTGTTTTTGGCTGGTAATAAAAGGAATATTCTGCAGTAATTCTCTCCTCATCCGTTAACATTTCTCAAACAAAAATAACTCCGGCTACAATTCTTCAAATCCAAAAAAAAAAAAAAACAAATGCACGATTGATAGCAGCTCAACTACTACTGAAAGGAAAGGTGGGAAATGTGATCCAGAAGTGTGAGATAGCTGTCATCTGCTTGGATGACTTTGACTTGACTACATCATTCCTCCCATTCCACCTCCCATCCCGCCTCCCATTCCAGCCATCGGGTTCTCCTTTTCTTCCTTTGGAATCTCAGTGATCACTGCCTCTGCTGTGGTAAGCAAAGATGCCACCCCTGCTGCATCAGTCAAAGCTGTACGAACCACCTATTGCGGGAGAGAAATGAACGCATATGAAAATTACCTGGGCAAATGCGCCAAAAAATAGATAAAAATTGGAGGACAAAGCAGTAAATTACTGGGAGAACATGATGCACAACAAAAACTGCCTCGACTCCTAAAACAAAAAACTGTTGAGCTAAGTTGCAGGTGTTGCAAGTGTAGAGTGAATTTTTGTGATATGAGTCGATAATTTGCAAGCAAGCCCAAAATGGGGTGATTTAGTTATTCAGTTGGGTAAGTTTTAGATGTTTTTTGGATCTGCCACTTTGAGCAGATTCCCATTGCCAAACCTATCTCAATAAGTGTCGCTCGTTCATTCAGTATTGTTAAAATGCTCCGACATGGTGAACTTGGCTGGTTTCAGAATTCAAGAAATAATCATTCGAAATTGCACGGAATATTAGTGTGCCATGAAAACAAGTTAAAAACTTTAAAAAATTCACATAATCAAGGCTCTTTGAAACAGAGTAAGATGGAGGCAGAGCTTCATGAAGTTGGAATGCATGGCTCAGAAATAACCTGTCTGGGTGTGTCTGACCAGCAGGTTTGTTGGCAACCTGAACCTATGTGCAGTCCTGCATTAATTTTCACCACCAACCTTTGTCGGATCGATGATCCCTTTCTCAATGAGATTGATGTATTCTCCATTCAAAGCATCGTAACCATTGTCACCCGTCGAATCGAGAATCTTTGAAACAACTACGGCTGCATCGACACCTGCATTTTTGGCAATTGTGTAGGCTGGAATTCTCAGGGCATCTCTCACCAGTTGAACTCCTGAAATTGCAATTGTAGAAGGAAAAAAAGTATGATTAATTAATATTGTGAATGGCGGTGTTGAAAACCGTTTTTGTGACGGGGAAAATGAAACATAAAAAACTCAAAAATTTTTCTTACGAACAGTGAAGAATCAGAAAAATATGAAGCCGTTTGAAAAACACAGACTGTCCTTGCTAAGTCGATGTCTTCGTCTTTTGGTTCCTCAGTGTTGCGTTTTTAAACAAAATAGGATCCTTCCGTTTGGATGCACTTGGCCCATCTCTTGCACCCACCATGCTTCAGAGAACCCACCATGCTTCAGAAGCATGTTGCAGGCCCTCTTTGGTCAGGGTCTTTGGAATTGCCTCCATGGCCTTAATGACAACTTAATGGAACAGAAGTTAGAACAGAAAGAGTCGCATGGCCAACGATGGGTATGGAAAGCATTCGATTCCTCTCCAAGCTCCAAATTGGCTGACTAAGTTGGCAGTGTAATGGCGGGCGTTACGTGGGTGTTGCTAGCAAACGAGGAATCCATCAAGTGCAGACGTGTGTCATGTGGAGATACCTGGTCAAAATCTCTTATGCCAAATACACAATGATGTTCAAGTGCTGGGCATTGTTGTTCATGTTGATGGAATAAAACGTTCAACCTTCACTCATGCTGACGGAATAAAAAGTTTCTGTGCCCATGATGGTGTTGTGAGACGCAGCTTCATACTCGTAAAAACACCAAAAAATGGAAAAAAGTCCAGCGTCATCTCGCTGTTGTCAACAATCTCTCAGTGTCTGGCCCATTCAGGAAAGAAGACTGCTTTCATCAGTGTTGTGATGGCTTCGGATAATTTTACAAGAATTATCTTCATAATTTGGATAATTTGGCAAATGTAGTCTAGAAGATTAATCATACAAGCATTCCCGAATGTAAAAATAACCCTTCCAACTGACCTATCTTGTGGTCAGGATTAGGTGACTGGACTTTGTCAAGCTCCTTGATGCATCGCAACAAGGCAACACCTCCACCAGGTACAATTCCTTCTTCAACTGCAGCACGTGTTGCATTCAATGCATCGTTGACACGATCCTTCTTCTCATTCACTTCAACCTGCGTGGTCGGTCAGGAAGAAAATAGATTAACACAATAATTGTGTCGCACCAGGAAGGTGCTATCATGAATGTGGTTGACAGGAGCAAGAATCGAATGGGGATTTGAATTGTGCGAAAGGCATTCCAGTATTAGCTGTTCTCCAAAGGAATCGAGAATAAAATGCTTTCTGTTTTGATATGTTCGCGAATGCTGGGATACTTTTCTTCATTCTTGTGGCTGGCGTGGTATTTTTCCAGCACTCCATTTCTCATTACACCTGTTTTGTATAGTGGAACCAACCAAATCTGAACTTGCATTTAAGGGGGGGGGGAAACCTTCGCGCAAACTTTTTTTATTTTTCAACCGATTTGGTTCAAACTTTGCACACATTTTCAGGTCACTTTAACCAAGATCTGTGCAAAATTTCACACCCCTAGTGTTACTGGTTTGCCAGCTGTAGCCAGTTTATACGCAAAAAGTAGACTTAACTTTTGATCGCTGCAGCGCCTAAACCATTGGAGCTAGACACCTCTAGTTTGCGCCAAAGTGATCCAAATGGAGCCAGAATTTGGGTAGAAAGGTCAGCATCCTCCTGCCTAACTTCATTTTTGCTTCCGAATTCAATTAATCCTTATCGCGTCAAAAAGCGGTAAATTTTTACTGCCATAATTTCAAAATGCACTTGTATCATGAAAATACCATATGATAGTCTGATTTTGACCATTCCACCCAATTTAGGACACTTTTTTACATAAGTATGCAAATTTTTAACCTTCTGTGCTGTTCCCAAGCTGAGATATAGCAATCAAAAGTTTGCCGAACATGAAAAATCTTAGTTCCGAGTAAATTGAAGATTGATTAACGAAATAGCGTAAAAATGCATTGAGATGCCTTCGCATTTCGGTCCGTAACTTCTAAACTATATGGAATTTCAAAAAACTGTTTGCACCACTGGAATCAGCAGATTTTCGTGCATAAACACACCTAAAAATCCAAAATATCATTTTTAGCCATTTTTCGACTATCCGAAGGTTTCCCCCCCATTAAAGAATTCCAATTCAATTGGCTTTTTGAATCTCCAAGAGCCAAAATGATGATGACCGATCTGCGAGTTTTGCTCACAAAGAATAATCCTTGACAGGTGCAAAGAAAAACTCAAAAAATCACCATTGTAGATCAATGAGCAGTGTGAATCTCGATTTTAATTTTAACCAGTTGAAATAAATGCTTACGGCGGTAATTTCAATCCAGGTTCAATCTGCAGTTGAGACTTTAGTCCCAACTTTTCCGAAAATCTGCATATAAATTTTTGGAAAAGTCAGGACTGCTATCGGTTTTACCTGGATTGAAATTACCGCTGTTAGAATTTGGCATTCTCGTGCAAAGCCCTGCAGAAAAAAGGAGCACATTGCCATTTTGGAGGGAAATTCTGCAACATCCACTCAAAATTAAATGCAGCCCAAAACAATTGAAATTAGACTGTAAAATGTAAATGCGGTAAAAATAAATACACACCTCGCTGGAACCTCCGATGGTGAGAACAGCAACTCCTGAAGCTAGTCTTGCAAGCCTCTCCTGAAGCTTCTCCTTCTCGTATTCAGACTTGGTCTCTTCAATCTGATCCTTCAATGTCTCAACTGCCTTGTCAATTTCAGCCTTCTTGCCTTTTCCCTTTGAAGGAGAGAAAGAGAAAATAGATGTAGACACAGCAAATGTAAAATCATGGTTGCTGCTACTTTGAAAAATCGGAATTCCAGGTTTTCCAGAAGGATTCTCAGTTTTCCAGGCTTTTATGCACAACTAAAAATGTTATAAAAACCTTGCTTTCCTTTTTTGGCTGGTTTTTTTGGGGAAATTTTCATTTTTCCAGGGTTTTTTCCAAAAATCCCTGAGTTTTCCAGGTTTTCCCAGGTTGCAAAAGAAATCCTGAGTATTCCAGGTTTCCAGGTTCTCCAGGTTGGTAGCAACCATGAAAATGTGCAGTTCAGATTAAGAATATGTCACAGTTCAGGTTAAAAATATGCACATGAGAACAAAGAAAAATGGGCTGATCTGGAAGTGCCGAGGTCAGAGGTTACCTATGTTTTCATCAAAGGACTGAAACTTGCAAGGAGAGTGCAAGTTCACTTGACCTCCATATGGTGTCAGAAATGGCCTGCGGTTCCGTTGGCCAAATGAAGGCATCAATGGGCAATAATTCTTCCAGCAAGACATGTTTGGATGTGGGTCGGGAGGTATTGTCCCTGTGCCCATGCCCAAAAAGAAACGAATGAATGGCTTGCCCGTGTGCAGTTTCAGGCCATTTCATGAGGTGTGTTCCGGGTCAAATTATCATTGAGCTTGTGTACTCCCGACTTGGCCATCTATCCATTGAATATGATATTGGCCTACGACCATGTCCATCAACGACTGTTTTCATTGGCAATCATAGATTGATTCACACTGTGATTGGGCAAGCTTCTGGGAATGGGCAAGACTCGGGAAGGTGCAGTGTGCATGGACAAACCCTGGAATAGGCAGGGTTTCCGTCAGAAGTAAAGTTCGAGGAAGCAGAGTGCGTTTCGCAACTTACAGCGCAAACCTGATTGCAAATGCAAAGAATTTTGACAGGCATGGTAGGTTTACACAATTTTTTATGAATGCATATATATTTAAAAATGCCATAATGTTAAAATTATTTGAAAAAATTCTGAGATTAGCTGTATTTTGCAAGGACAGACAGGAAGAGGAATCATGGGTAACAAATTCTCAACAATATGACATTTCCACCCTTTCAAATCACTGCTTCGGAGTTTTCTGAAAAGGAACATCTCTAAAGCAACTTTGTTTAGTTAATCATAGAAAGTAATCTTCAGGCTTCAGAAGAAATAAGTGAGAAAGGCGTATCTACAAAAAATCAACACATCCCGCATACCTTGAGGAGAAGTGTGTCGTCCTTTGTCACCACAACCTCACCAACTTGTCCCAAATCAGAAGCAGTCACATCTTCGATTTTTATCAGCGTTGCTTCATCACCAAATACAATGCCGCCAGTCGCAACGGCCATGTCCAGCAAGGTGTTCTTCCGGTTGTCTCCAAATCCCGGAGCTTTGACTGCGACAACTTGGAGACCAATTTTTAACCTAGAGTAAAAGAATGAGATTACAAATACAATTATTGTTTGACATTCTGGGAGAACACCATCGTAAACAGGAAGAAGGCGATGCAATGTATCCGTGTACCATAATGGCCCATTTGAGACTACACAAAACTTGTTTTTATCAATAAGCATGTTGAAATTAAATAAACTACAGCCAAATCCATTTATTAAACTGCAGCAAAGTGCGGGGTTTCGCTCCCAGAGTGGAGCTTCTTAAGGTGAACCAGTAGAGACTGCCTTGAAGTGAGACTGGGATTCTGGTGCAGTGTCAATGGCTGTACATTTGGAAACGTCGCACTTCGTTGCAGTTTTACAAACGGATTTGGCTGTGAGTGAGTTTCATTTCGAACGGATGATGCCTTTAAAGCACTGGTGCTTCCGTTAAACATCCAGGCTTGTTTCACACTGCCTCCCACTGACTGATCATCAGGGGGTGGGGTGGATCAGTGGGAGTGATGATGTGATGGATGGATGGACTCACTCAATGGATGATGTGATGTCTCCGTGTGAAGTGGAGTAGTCAAGTTGATAAGTCAAAAGTTCTGGTTTTGGTCTGGTTGACAAAACATTCGTGGAGTTTCATTTCATTTGAACATGGTCTGATTTTCCCGTTCGTGGTGCTCGTGCTGAATACCTATTGTCATTGACGAGTTAGGTATTGATAACCAATAATCACAAGTGCACCGTCCGTCGTAGCAGCGGAGAGATGGATCCAATGGAAAACTACTTCACCAGGGACTTCATTCAACTGTGACAACTTTTTTTGACTTTCGTTGGGACACCCCATCACACAATGTAGCCTGACTTGAAAATAGGCCTAGTGCTTTTTCCATGAAACTTTTAGAAGTCCTCCACATTACAATTTTCCAATGATATTTTAGCCATCCCTCAAATTGAGTCTGTAATCACTTTACCGAATTAGTAGATTTCCATTCAGGAATGAAAGCAGAACACCAGCCACTTGCTCCACTGAGAGAAACATGTTTGCCAACATTTTTAATAGAAACTCGAAATGCAACTTATGGGAAATGTTTAGCAGATGGTCAATTCAACTCGGGACAAGCAATCACAAAAAGGTGTAAAAAATTGAACAACCTCCGAATTGCAAAATCCTGATCAGGACGAACTGCCTGCGGTAAAATGTGATTCAAACAAATTGATACAGTATTATTTGCAGAGAATTCCTCGATGGAAGTTGGCAAAATTTTCCATTTTCTATCCAGAAGCAACCGCACACCACTCTGCTGGTGAACAGTGTTGGCCTCATCTCTGAAGCATTTGTCACAGATACGGCCCACATAGCGTAAACAATGTCCCATTATGAAACGTGTAAGCAAACAATGGCCACCTCACCTATTCACAACTAATGTCGTCAATGCTTCTCCATCAATATCTTCAGCAATGATTAGCAGAGGCCTCCTCTGTGTGTTTGCCAATTCTAAAGCAGGAATAATGGTCTGAATACTTGAGATTTTCTTCTCGCTAAGGAGGACTAGGCAATCTTGATATTCGACTTTTGCACCTGAAAAATCATGGGTAGGTAATCAAAGAACTTCCTTTAATGACGACAGGTTGCATGCCATCAAAAAATGGGGCACTAATTTATCCAGCCAATACAAATAAATGGGGGAACGCTTTTGTCACATCTTCGATGTGGAAAAATGTCATCCACTAAAAAGGACTATCTCACCCATCAACATTTTCTTTTTTATAATAAAGCAGATGCATCTCTATTCTTTCCTCAACAAAGATCAGAATTTGGTTCAAGCCTGTATTGCGACGGCTTAAACAAAACCAAACATGCATGGCATCTCTAACGTCCCGTCATACAAATCACACAACAGGTTCTGAATGCAACTTGAACCCAACCTTTTGATGTGTTGATGAAATATGGTGAAATATATCCTCTATCAAATTTCATCCCTTCAATGACTTTCAGTTCGTCATGTAGCGTTTTTCCATCTTTGACTGTTATGACACCATCACGACCGACCTAAACAGTAAAAAAACACGCTAGGTATTGAAGAAGAACTTGGTGCATAGCGACACATGCCAAAAGTATAAGTATTTTTATTACCATGCTAATATCTGGTAACCATCTAGTGACTGATTATTTGTCTGTCATGCTCATCCGTTTCATTTCAAATCTTTGAATCCAACTAGTTTTTGACTTCTCAGGTCTGCTGAAGAGTGAAGACCACGGTCATTGACCCATTATCCTGCACCGATCAGCGCTTTCGTCCTATCAGCACTTTCATGTATTCAAATACGGGCATGTGGTATGATCCTTGAAAAAACATTCTATGATTTTATCATCTTTTTGCTTCTGTTTAATTTTTGCTGCTTGGTATGTGGTCCTTCCCAGATCACGAAACAGTTACCTATCACTGCAGAAGAATTGAGAGGAAGCTCTGGAACTCTCAAAGAGGAAAACGTGCATGTAGCTTTCACTAATCGAAAGTCAGATTTTTGTAGCTACCTACCTCAAACACCCTGCATTAAAACAGGTAGGTACCTACTTTCAGATAAGCTGGAAAGGATAGAATCAATGGAGAGGGGAGGGGAGCGTGCGCAAGAAAAAATCATTGCGAAAGCTGAACTTCAAAGCGCAACTAACCTTCTTCATTGCTTCAGAGATCAAGTTACCAACAGATGCATCACCATTGGCCGATATGGTTGCAACCTGTGCTATTTCGTCAGGAGTTGTTACTGGTTTTGACATGGTTTTTAAACTGGCTATCACATTGTCAACTGCTGCCATCACACCTGAAATGAAATGGGTAATATACACCTTCACAAACAGAGATCACGAAATGACAGAAAGACAAGCCCTGCCCATGAAACATTTTCAAAATCAAAAACAAAGCAGAGAGGGCTTCTTTGTGTAGCCATGCCTTTCTTCAGCAACACATTATTTCCATTACAAATGAGGCAAATTATTTCCAATGAGGCAAATTGCAAGCTGAAGATCGAAAATAACTCTGGTTACCTGGCACCAGTAGCTATTGTCCTTCCCAGGACTCACAGCCGTCCCAGTCAGGTTGAAATTTCTCTAGTGAGACAAACAAATCTTCTTCGGTCAATTTTAGACAGCGATGGAAAATCTCTGTTCGTGGGCTGGAAATCACTTTTAAACCCCTGGAGCGACTTTCTGTGGACCTGATAAAAAATCACACACAATCAATCAGAAAACCAAACATTGCTAAATTGCAGGCACATATCTTTCAAGTGACTAGTTTTGATTCCCTTGAATTAGGCCGATGCAAGTTGATCCAATCTCCTAATAATCGATGAAGGACAGAGGTCAGTGGAACGGGTGACCCATGGTGTGCAGAGTGGATGGAGAAATAGGTAGGTACCTACATTAGGAGGAGTTCAGACCATATGGAGCTTGCTATAATTTGAACCAATGTGACAGAAAAGCAGATTATTGGCTGTGCAATTTTAACATGCAGTGATTATCTGCATCATATGTTCCCACCTACCTCTTCTGATTTCGATTGGGTTTGCACCTTTGCCAATCTTCTCAAACCCATCCTTGGCAATAGCACGGGCAAGCACTGTTGCTGTGGTTGTGCCGTCTCCGGCCTCTTCGTTTGTGTTGTTTGCGACATCTTGCACCAACTTTGCACCCACGTTTTGGAACCTGTCTTTCAATTCAATAGCCTTTGCAACTGTCACACCATCCTTCGTGATTTTTGGACTTCCCCATGACTGTTCAATGATGACGTTTCTGCCCTGTTCACAAGATAATTAAAACATGGATGATAATAGTGATTTTCACGTAAATCAGAACAATCGGCTGAATTGAAAAAGAAAGATCAAAACTGGATGATGTTAAAATGTGAAAGTTAGAAAGACAGGCTCCTCAAAAACACATCCGCATCACATGCCTAGTGGTGCAAAAATCCTGCCACGACTCATTTGTGATTTTCCAAGCTACTAATTAGTATTAGGCACCAATAATTCTTTTTCTACGGGAGTTCAGCTGGCTAAAACTGATAAGTGTGAGTTAGTCAAGGCTCATGGTATTCCTGGTGAGGCACTCCTGGCGAAAATGACTCATATCTTGGGGGATGCAGGTGGCCAAAACTGATGGTAGATTGTCAAGGTTGTCCATATTTTATGACGATAAGTATGTTCGTGCTTAAAGTTAAACAATTTATTTAAAACACATCGCAACAAATTAAAAACAGGAAAATGAAAAAGGTTCACATGCACTTTGCAATCGACCGACACGGCACACATACAATTTTTTGTGTTTCATGTGGGCATGCGAGAACCATGATGCTTTAACCGTGGGGATGGATATAAAAAAACTAAGACGCAGCCGTGGCAGGTCAGGGGAGAGGTAGAATTGAAAAATAGCCATTTCTAGCCCTTATCGAAATGAGCGGTTGTATTTGCAGGGAGAGAAAATTCCACAGGAAAATGAGAGGGAAGCAGAAACAAAGGGGGGTTGGCAGAAGTGAAGCAAAAGCATACGTTGGCAGAAGCCCCCCACCCCCAAGCCAAAAGGTATGGTCTGGGGATACAACCCTAACTTCGCAACATAGGCAGTCTATGTTGGATAAGGTAGCCTCACAACAAGACTTATTGACTAGACTAACAAGGCCTTTGACTTGAGATAAGTAGGTACCTAAGGTTGGTAATAACTTCTTGAAAGAAGTTCTTTTTTTAATTAATGAAGCTTTTTTGCCTTTAATGGACAGGAATGAATGACTGCAATCATACCCACTACCTGGTAATCATCATACAGTATAATGGTAGGTTGTACCAACAAGGCATGCTTACCTTTGGACCCATGGTGACAGCAACTGCATCAGCAAGAATGTCAACACCCTGCAGCATCGATGCTCTAACATCTGGTCCAAATCGCACATCTTTTGCATAATGTCTGCAGTAAAGTGCGAGAGGTGAAAGCCTTTTTGTGGCCAGGTACCGCAAGCTCAGCATTTTTGCTTTCTCAAGGACAAGAAGAGAGCTACACGCCAAAAAGCAAGAACTGGTAAAAGGAGCAAAAAGTTAGCACATATCAGAGTGTGAAACACCTTCAGCTTTTTATCCTATTGACAAGTAAGTACTACCTAAGAAGAAATTGGTCTTCAAATCTAAAATGAGTTTCTTTGAGAAACTAGCTGCGCAGGGATTCGAATGGCCTTCCTGCTAAGGCAGTGTTGCCTATACCTGAGAATGGGGATTGCAGGTATGGACTTTCGGACATCACTGTTGGGAGAAATGTCTGCTAGGTATGCATTTGTTGCACCCAAAATCACGTAGATAACAACAATGAAAATAACAGGCATGTACCTGCGGGTTGGTGCAGCACATTTGCAATCGAAAAAAAAAAAAAAAAAAAAATTGACAAAGTGAGTGGGCAGGGAAAAAGCAGAAATCCTTTGTTCGAATCTTGACTGGTTCTGCCCATGATAGTTTTTCCCCATCCATCCCTTACATTGTCATCTGACTGGTGCACACCCCTTTCACATTGCATTTCCTTGTTATTGACAAATAATGCAGGATCGGTGACATTTATTTTGCTGATCTGATTGAGGCATTGCTCCATGAAATCAACAATTCTGCCTTCCCTTCCTGACTCCAGCCTGTTCCCTTACTCCTTCCTCCTCCTCCTGTTCCCTTACTCCTCCTCCTCCTCCCTGGCACATTTTCCTCCTTTTAAGTGAGGCAATAAAGCAGCAGGAGGCACCTTTTTCCTCCTTTTATGTGTGATAGTGATGCCTACCTACTCCATTTTTGTCGAAAATCTTCAAGATGATTCGCCTGTCTGTTACCCATTTGTTCAACAAAAAAGATCAAAGCCGTTACAGCTGTGTAAGTTTAATTCAGGTTGGATACAGTTTACGGAGCAATTCTCATTGGAAGTTGACTGACTCTTGTATGTAACTTTATGAGCACAGAAAATGAACGTAAAATTCTGTGATTGTATTGCTGAGATAATTTTACAAATAGGCCCACCTACACACTAACCTACACTCCCACCAGAATCAAATTCAACCACCAGTGCATGAGTACAGCTAAGAAATCTGGTCTAACGACACTGCCAATGCGAAGCAGGGAACCGCAGCAAACCTGCACGCTAAAGATTGTGAGCAGCCCTGCCGACGCAAAGAGGAAGATCGTTGGCGTTGAGCAGGGCCGGCCCGACCGTACGGTCAAACCGGCATTTGCCCAGGGCGCCAAATCCGGGATAAAACTATACTTAAATTCTTGTGGTTCGTCATGCATTCTTTTTGTTTTGTGATTGTGATGAATTCACTCCGTGTCATATGTTCAGCTACTTGCATATTTTTTCTGCCAATGGCCAAAGAAATGGCATCCTTTTGTCTGTTGTCATATTCTGTTTCTGGCATTTCATTCTGCATCCATGGCTTGCAAGGGTGCACCGATCAATGGCAAAGCAATGGAACATCCACCACATGAGTGGCAGCTCTCCATTGTTTCAGATTGTGTATGAGCTAACTGCTGCGTGCGTCTTCATACTCACTGCACATGCCTTGGATTCGGACTCTTGCCAATTGTCTTTCTGCTCCATTGCAAAGTTTGGGATCTGCATGTGTATTCTGCACTGGATGAAGAGTTCAGTTCCAAAAGACCTGTCTACGTGTGGAGTAGACCAAGTTCGCGGACGCGATTTGCGGTTGACAGGGGATAGTGAGTGGGATGTTGAAAACAATCAACAGGCGGACGATTATAGTAGTGGGTTGACAACGAACAACAGGTGGTGAAGATGGGCAGGTTTGGTTAGCTTTTATTTAGAAAAACAAAAAAAAAACTGCTGATCAGGTCCGCAAACGGCGCAAACTTGGCCAAATTGGAAATGTTTCCAAATAAAGAAATGGCAGCCCTAGCTGCACAAACTTCATTTTGACACCGCGGACGACTTTGCGATCGAGTATGCTGGGGGTTCATTTTGATTTTGCGCCAGATGAACAGGCCCACGCAGACATCGACTGTGGGTGTAGGCCTATGCTGGATTCGTGCTTTTTCTCCATTGGGCGGCCGACGCGCTTTTTCTTATGAGAACTTCATCCCAGCACCTGAGGTCGTAAGTTGGTCGGTACTTCATTAAGTTTGGCATTATTGTTAGCTTTGGCATGAAATCTGCCATCCCATCACCCCACGAGTATTGGTTGGGGCAATAAAGAGGTCATCAGAAATGATATTTCCACTGCGGTTCAGGACAGAAATCTGTTCGAAATTTTTTGAGAAATTGCTATTTTGCATCCCAAATTACTCAAAATTTTCAAAACCTCGGGACATCTGTAGAACAGAATTCCCAGACCTCCTACTAGGGGCACCCCGCAGCACCCCGGTGATGAGGCTCTGCCCCAGACCAAATAGTGACAGCATAGGTACCCCCTTTACAAAGAGCTCTATCTGACACTGGGCTGGGGGCGCAAAAAATCAAATCTGCCCGGGGCGCCAGAAAACCACGGGCCGGTCCTGGCGTTGAGCTGATGGGAATCTTGCTGATGTTCACGGGCGTCAGGCGTGCTCTGCTTCTTTCCTCGTGACCGAGCCATTTCCAAAACTTCAATTCCATCGGAACCGGCGCTGATGAAACCTCGCAGCTGCGTGCGCACGGCGAACGAAAAACAAAACAATTCATCTCAGCCGTGTGTGTTGCAGGTTGCAGTCTCTTTGTCCAGGTAGGTAGGTAGGTAGGTAGGTAGGTATCAGACGCTGCTTTCAGCAGGTTATTATGCCACAAGGCAATCGTCAATGGAGAACAGCAAGTTCTCACATATGACAGCAAATGGCATCATATACCTGGGAAGGGGAAGGGAGGGAAGGGAAGGACACGCGACCGTCGGCTGCAATATTCGTGAGGATAGGAAAGGGTAAAGGAAGGAGGGTAGATATAGGAGCGTGGAAAACATATCATCGGAATGTGGACGGGGCCTAGTCATATAGCATTCAATACAGGCACACAACAGTCATACACACGCGACCCAAACAAGACCTCCCGTACCATCAGTATCAAGCATGCAGCATTAACCAGCACACACGCACACACATACCCATTCGCAATCTCAAATGAAAATATGCAAAAACGCGAATAAAAGTGAGACATAGGAAGGTGAAAGAAAAGGAAGAAGGTAGGGAAATGACGAAATGAAGAAACAAAGCCAACATGAGATTAGATAGAAGAAAAGGAAGTAGAAGATCACAGTTAGACCCACATAGGTACCTAGGTAGTCTTTCCGGAGCACTACATCGGGGGAATGGGTTCGCCTTGCGTCAGTCGCGCGGCGATAGCGCTGTCCCGACAACTGCCGGTTAACTAGCGCAGGGAGTCACGGAAGCACCAGCGGCGTTCGCCAGCAGTACGCACACTCCCTCTTCACAGCTGCGTGAAAAAGGTTTGCACTGACCACGCAGAGGGGGGCCACCAACATGGGCCGCCGACTCCGGGTAGGTTCCCGGCTTAGGTCTGGGCATGAGTCACTGACCCGTTCCCTGACCTCATCTTTATCAACCCCTCGTAATGCACCGGATCGAATCTAATCCCAGGTCTTATTTGGGCCCCTTGGAGAGAAGAGTAGTTTTCACTACGAATGCCAGAGAAAATAACAGATGAGGAACTTCAGGAAAAGGGTTGAGTCAGAAAGGAATCCACCGAATTCTGGGATAGACGATTCCAGTCTACAATGGTTCTGGGAATGAAAGAATACTTAAAAATGTTCTTAGAAGGTTGATAAACGCGGATCTTGGAAGTATGGTCATGGCGACCAAAGTAATCGGGAAGAGCAAGGGTTTCAGATAGACATGACCAGCCACCATTGTGAGTAAAAATCTTACTTAGAGCTGACAACCTAAACTGAGAACGCCTATCGGAGAGTGAAGGCCAGTTCAGAGAGGAAAGCATCGAAGTCACGCTTGAATGGCGAGAAAAATCATTCTTGACGAAACGAGCAGCCCTACGCTGAATTTTTTCAAGCTCATCAACGAGGGAGATTTGGTACGGATCCCAGATTATGCAGGCATATTCAAGAAGTGGACGGACAAGTGAAATATACAGTGTTTCCTTTGTTGAAGGTGAGCAGGATTTGAAAAGACGCCGAATTTTGAGAAGAGCAAGTTGGCATTGCGAGCAATGTTGGTGATGTGTAGTTTCCAGGACGATCAGATGAAAGTGTCACACACCAAGGTATTTGCAGGACAATGAGGTTGATAAGGTTGTACCTGACGAAGGAAGAGCATAAGAAGACTGAAGAGGATGCAATTTAGTTGAGAACCTGACATGGGCACATTTTCAGGGGTCCCAGCCACTTTTTGACAAATATAATAGGACATATAGGACAAATTTTCCTATTTTATAGGACATTATAGGACAGCTTGGATGCCAAAATATAGGACATTTATAGGACTATTGACACCTTTTTTGCTTGACCAACTTCCTGCCCAAAAGGCAAAAAGTGAAAAAAAAACTACCCATCTTCCCATCACTTGTTTTTATTTTCAGTTTTTGCCTTTTTTATTATGTGCTTAATTTTTAATCAATGACTCGCAAGTAAACTGAACATCAAACACGAAAGAGTAATGTGATTATGTAAATGCTATAGGGCCAGTGCTACATAGTACAAAATAAGCTAGGACTGTTTTATGCTGACTTTTTCTTGCCAGATAGGGCCCTACTCTCTGAGATTACTAAACTGAGAAAAAGTGTAACTGAGAATTTGTTTCGAAAATGATTATATCCCATTTTCACCTGAGCACTCAAGCAATATTGACTTGCTTTGAAAATAGTTGCTAAAAGCAAGTGGTTTTGATGGAAAATTTGCCAGTTTGATTTAACTGATTGCTTGATTGATTGGCAGTGCCTTGCTCAATTTTGCTTTAGGAGACAGCCGGTTTAAGATTAGGGGTGTTCAAAACTTGCTGCAGCCTTGTACTTTTGTACGAATTAATTATTCGTATTCATGTCCTATTGTTTGCATTTTTGCCCTTCTAGCTATAGGTATCTAAACAAATGGGCTTTATTTTTAGTAGCCAAATATAAAAATGCCTGGGCATCTTTCTTGCATAATTCAATGATCAGATTTTGTTCGCCCTGTCAAAGGACAAATGAATAGCATAATAAGCCACTCTACACAAACATGTGCTTTTAAAGATTTGGCTGTGACTTTCTGCAAAGCATCAGGCCTATGTGAGATTTAGAATTCAAATTAAACAAAAAATTTATTCAAGGCTTTACTTCCGAGAGAAAGAAAGTTACTTTGAGACAAACCGGTAAATTTGATGACAGAATGGTTAAGACTGAGACATCTGGGACTTTGTGCAAAGCATCAGAGCTCTGAAAAATGTAGATTCCAATTAAGTCTCGTTTTGCTGCTGCTGTTGGCCTCAAGCTAACATTTCCTCATCTTGATGTTAGGCCAACCCCAGGAAGTAAAGCAGGTGTAGGTAGGCAGGCTCTTATCAGACTGGTTTTTCGTTTTCTTTTCTTTTTCAATCACGCAATTATTTATTGTTTCATTAACGGACGATTTTTGGCTGGTGATAACAGCCACTGATTAAACATTGGACTTCAAATTTGTGTTTGTAAAAAATGAACAGCCGGGGTTTGTGATGGGTTAAAAAGGAATGTTGAGAACAGATTTCATTCACAAATCTTCATTCACTCAGTCGGTCATTTCCTTCCCGCAATTTAATCACTGGGACTGAATAATGATGATGTATCATGACACAGCTTTTTGCAGCTTCGAGTGGAAATAAGCAAAATATAGGAAATATAGGACAGTAATTTCAATTGTGGTACAAATTCGTTTTCTAACTTGAAATTGGTCTGTTTGAGGCGTGCACCAAGAGCAAATTCAAAACCAGTGTTTACCGGTCACCAAAAACCAGTGTTCACTGTGGATCAGTTTAAGTTACCAGTAGGTAGGACTTACATACCTACTGGTTTTGAATTTGCCAGAAGTATTCTCTGTACCATTCTCTTCCAAAACAACTTCTTTTTGGCATTTTGGTAAATATCTGAGAATCAAAAAACATGTACCTAAATCATCACCAGCTGGGGGGAAATGCTGAAAAAGACAAAAAACCTGAAAATATAGGACATATAGGACAGTTTTCCCAAAATATAGGACATTATAGGACAAGTCTAAAAATATAGGACAATATAGGACATTATAGGACGGCTGGGATCCCTGCATTTTGATCCGTTCAGGCCAAGGCCCCAATGAAGGCTCCACGAGTCAAGGGAAGCAAGATCATCTTGCAACAAGTCTACATCAGAAACAGAGTGAATAATCTTGTAGAGGACGCAGTCATCAGCAAATAGCAATATTCTTGAAGAAGTTATGACATCAGGAAGATCGTTGATGAAGATGAGGAATAGAAGAGGGCCCAACACACAACCTTGAGGAACACCTGAAGTTACAGGAAAAGATGGAGATTTAGTTCCAGAAACAGAAACAGACTGTGTCCGGTTGCTGAGGAAGCTGCCAATCCAAGAGATAATAGGGATAGGTTAGCCTAAACGCTGCAATTTAAACATCAGAGCGTTGTGTGGGACAACGTCGAAGGCAGTTTTAAAGTCCAGAAACAGTGCATCTACATCGGCACCCTTGTCAAAAGAGGATGCACTCTCGTGGGTGAACTTTGCAAGGGCCAGTTCGCAAGACCAGCCAGGACGAAAACCAAACTGAAAAGGGGAGATGGAATCAGTGGCATTAAGAAACTGCCTAATGTAGTCCGAGATCAGCCTTTCCATCAGCTTGCACACACAAGACGTCAGACTGATGGGCCGGTAATTTGCTGGCAGTGAAGGATCACCCTTCTTGAATAGAGGCGTAATACTCCCTGCCTTCCATGCATCAGGGACACTGCCACAAGAAAAGGACTTGTTGAAGAGAAGGTACAGATAGGCAGAAAATTCGTGTGGGAAGGATTTCAGAAGAGATCTAGGAATTCCATCAGGGCCAGAAGAGGATGATTTGGATTTCCTGATTGCAGACACTATTGAAGAAAGGTCATCGAGAAGGTAGGATCCTGCCCCGGAGCATTGGATGGAGCTGGCAGAGCTGAAAGCTGGAAAATTGTCAGCAGAATATGAAGAAGAAAATGTAGAGCAAGCGCTTCAGCCTTTTCAGATGGTGAAACGGCCAAACCATCACGGAATTTTAGGGATGGGATAGTGACTGACCCACGATACCTATTATTTACCTGCTTCCAAGCGTTTTGTAAAGAACTGCGGGAATTTGAGTTGCATGTACCTGGCCTGAGAGATAGACTAGAAAGGAGATGATTTTCATGATCCAATTTCGCAGCCATGAGTTCAGAGCAGAGAAGATCATAGGTTCTGGCATGAACTTCAGAATAATGACGAAATTTGTAGTATTTTTTACATTGGCGAGATAGGTAGCGAATATGCGGGGGGTTGTTATAAAAATGGATCTGGATTGGGGCCTTTTGATGCGAGTAGGAACAAACTGACTGATGCCGTGTTGAATAATCGACTCGAAATCACATCAAAGCCTGTCAATAGATGAGCACAGATATTTTCCCGAAATGAAAGAAATGAGCCCAGCAAGAAGTCAGAAAACCAACACTGTTAATTTGTGAGAAGTCACTGATCAAGACAGGAGGCTCTGATTCCGGAGTTGAAATTGACAAGGATAAAGTAAGCAGAACTGCCATGTGATCACTTATCCCCGTTTCGACAGAGATTGCATTTAGAATATGGATTGGACGCAACAGAAAAATATCCAAAATGGAGTTTGAAGCTGGCCTAGTAGGAACCTTAACCGTCTGATCAAGGCCGAAATCAAGGCAGAGTTCAATAGCAGCTCGGTTGGCAGAGAGGCCATAACAGCAATTTGGAGTTGGGGAGAGAGTGTCCCAGTTCACACCAGGAAGATTGAAGTCACCAGCTATCAGCAGAGGATCTCCCAAATCTGCAGAAAGACCAAGACTGACAAGTTCCGAAGAAATTTCTTGGAAAATGTCCGAAGAAGAATCAGGAGGACGGTAACCACCAACAATGTGGAATGGTTTGTTACCTAACGACTTCAGAATAACGGAGCATATGAGAAATTCTTGTGAAGAGCTGAGAAAGACAAGAGAGGAATTTAGTGAACACCGAATGCCTACCAAGACACCACCGCCAAATTTGCAGCGGTCCCTACGGTACACAGTGAAGTAAGATGGAAGGAATTCATGAGTGCCAATGCTGTCATCAAGCCAAGTTTCAGTAAGAACTAAAACGTCGGGATCATGCATTTCGAGCAGAGTCGCGAGCTCGTTGGATTGGATTTGTTGCGAATACTGCGGCAGTTCAACTGAAGGACAGAGAGGTGCGAATCAAGAGAGTTTGTCTGTGGTCTGCCTGAGCGCAAATAGCAACTCTTCTGCAACACAGAAAATTCAACCAGAGAATCTAAGGTGAATGGAGCACACAAGATAGCGAGAGATGATAGAGTGGGACGAGATTTAGGCTTCTGTAGAGCTAAGTATGAGGTTTTTGGAAGGAGAGCGGACAGTTCCCAACAGCGAGCTTGAGAAAGGCAGGCAAATGCTGCGAAACAGATTCCCAAGAATCCTGCTTCCGTGATCATTGAGATGTAGACGATCTCTAGCAAGGAAATTAGAAGGGAACCAACAATTAGCATCCAAAAAGAGACACCCAACTGCTGGCAAAGTGCAGCAACCCTGGAGTTCAAGAGATAGAGAGACTTAATGGAACGCTCATTAGCAATGATGGCAGAAAAGATCAAGCGGGCACCAGGAAACTGGTTCCTGCAGCACAGAAAGAAATCTGAGAGACTGCGAAGAACAATTTCTGGTGATGCACCGCCTAGGATATCGTTAACACCAGCATGCACAAGAATGGTTGAGTAACCTTGGGCCTGGGATTTTGGGATGGCTTTCAATGAGGAGGAAATTGTGGAAATGGTGGCACCAGGAAGACATCGGAACTCTGTACCAGCGGCTGGACGGCAGTTTGAATGCTTGATCATGGAATCCCCAATGATCAGTAACCTGGAACTTTTCTTTGTAGTGTGAGACTGGCCAGAATTAGATTGAGCTGAGGAAGAGCTTGTACATGGATCATTGATCGGCAGAGAACAGGCAAGGACTTTACTGACTTCAGGCAAGGAGAGTGGCGGTGATTGCACAGCGGTCAAATCAACTGCAGGAACTGAGGACTTCAAGACAGGCAGTTTCCTGGTCGGAATGACCCCGGCTGCGGCTCAGCAGAAGACCCAGAACTGCAGAGAGGGTTTAACAAAGGGCTGCAGCGAGGAGCTGAGACAATGTTCGCGTAGGAAAGAGTTCCCGGGACAACTTTGGGCACACACCCAAGAAGTGGAAATGTTGCTCATTTGTTCATGCCAACGATGTGTTTAAGTGGAGTGATGATGGACGAAACAGCCTGTGTCAACAGTCTGGTGGATGGGTTCGCCCTTTGGTTGGCAGAAGGAAATAGTGCGGAATGAAAAGAAAATGAGGGTGGTCCCTGAAAACCGGACAGCCGGACAGGCAGAAAGGACCGCCGGACTGACCCGGACAGGCCAGGTTAGGTTAGATTAGGTTTGGATAGACTATCCTAACCTAATCTAACCTAACCTAACCCGTCCGGGTCGGTCCGGTGGTCCTGTCCGGCAGTCCTGTCCGGCTGTCCGGTTTTCAGGGACCACCGAAAATGAGAAAACGTTTTTTTCCAAAGTCGAAAATCGATTGCAAAACCAAAATGGCTGGGCCGATTTCGACATTTTCGGTGTCCCCAAAAAGCGCAAAAATACCTCAAAATTTTCAACAACTGAGCTGTCAATGCAAATTGCAATGGAAAGATATTCAGCCAAAGACCGTGTAATTTGCACGGACGCGCATTTTTCTTCAAATTTGGAGAACTTTCGCACATTTCAGCAACAGATTCTGGGGCTCAACAGTCATCAAAATAGGTGATTTTGGTGTCAATCGAAAGAAAATACATTCACCTGCAATTTTCTCACAAGTCGATCTCACCTCACAGCAGAAAGTTTTGAATAACAGCTCACTCTGTTGACAAGGAACATCAAAATACACAATATTTCCAAAGGCGCACTTCTTTGCCTGTTATGCTTGGTTGCAAACATTTGCCTGCACATTCAAGGAGAAGAATTTGAATGAGCGTATTCCGCGTTTCTTGAGCTATCAAATGAAGTGATGATCGTCTGGATCGGTTAAAAACTTGCCCGTGTAGAGCGATTTTTGAAACGATGTTTGCAATTCACAGTCGAAGCGCATCAAAAATCTCATTCCGTGTCCACCAATAGGTGGTTGGGGTCAAGTCCTCCAATGTCTGCATCGAAGTGGTGAGGCGCCGCCCGCCGATCACTCTGCATATTTGTTACCTCGTTGGTTTCAGCTGTGGGATTGCAGTCGTTTTTTCAATCGGAAAAAATCCAGAACACAAAAAAGCACTGGCTGTCGATGTTCAACGCAAGCGAGGCCTGGTCGAAACACATTTTTGCAGGGGTAGCCAACGTTCTCTGTGGCACGACAGACTGAACGGCGATGTTTTTAGCTGTCGTTATCCCAGATTTCTTAGCTGTACAGAAACAGCCAACAGCAGTGATTAAAGTGTCTGAAAAAAAGGGCCAGAATGCACTCACAAAAAGGGTATCTCATTAATATTTTAGGGCACACAGGGTCGTCATTTCAGGTTTACACAGGGGGCTTGTCGCGTCAAAGAGACTGGGCGCAGCCCAGGCGGGAGGTCGGGCAGAGCCACAGCGGGATTCCAAGGGGCAGGGCCCCTGGCGGGGGGTCTGGAGGGTGGAAGCCCTCAGATGCTGAAGGATTTTTGAAATTTTATGGTTCATTTTGGAGGCAAAATTGGTGTTCCAGAGGCAGAAAATCCCACCAGTGCAAGAGAGCCGTGGCGGGGAATTTGTGGTCTGGGAGGCCAATGTCCACCCAAAAGAGTCTCTGCATGAGATCACACAAAAAATCATTTTTGGATTTTTTTTTTTTTTTTACGGGGACGGAGTCCCCCCGCCGACGCCACCGTAGGACAAAGTCCAGTGTCAAGAATTAAAAAAAACAACCAATGCCGTCGGAGAGATGCAAACAAATTTGTGGTGCATGTCAACACCAATGCAGTCTTGCAGTCAACAGCCATTTTGGCCCATTGCATCACATTCCGATAGTGCAGAGGATAAAACGCCAGTTTTTAGATGAATGATGCATGGCGTAACCAAAATGTTCACAATTGACTCAATTAAAATAAATAGGCCCCATAAAGGTGGCATGTCATTTTTGTGCCGAAGAGGCAAATTTGAATTTGAAGTGCCGGCCGTTAAAACAAATATGAACGGGACAACAAAAATACAGTCAAATGATAATAAAAATGCGGTCATACCTTGTCAAATGTCAGTTGCTCCATGTTAAAATAGGTGCACGTGATAGGACCAGTGACAAGTACTCCAGATGAATTATTGTTGCAAGACAAACAAAATATAAAAAAGTCCCTTGAATTAATTTTATGAGGAGAAAGAAGGGGGGAAGCCAATTAGAAAACTGAAGGAACTACGCAATGGGCCTAATTAATTAACAAGGAATCTAGCCTAGTTCGTATTGCCTGGATAAATTGGTTCTCAGACATGTCCAGAACCTCGGAAGAAGATGCAGCCTATTCCCACAAAGATGTATCGTGTAAAAAATACATGTCTGTCCACATTTTTAAAAGTTTGAGGAGGGACAAAAGAAAAAAAAAACCTGCTCTGGTGGGGAGTGTGTTAAGACTGAAGTCCCACGGTCCATCCCCCAACCCCCCCCCCCATTTGGTTATGCATTGCCTAAAAGCAGAGAGACCATGCACAATCGACGTCGCTCAAGTGTTTCCCAACCAAGATCATTTAAGAGGGAAGTAACACTCACATCAAAGGAAAAATTACAGACAAATCTTGCGGCTCTCCTCTGCACACCTCAATCATCAATGTGACACCTCTGAAATGGAGCCCAGGAAGTAGTGGAATATTCCAATATGGACCTGACAGTTGAGAAGTACAGGATGGATTTTACACGTTTTGATGCATATCCATAATTTCTTATGAGAAACTTCAATTGGTTCGAAGCCCTCTTCACCAAATTATGGATATGAGGTGCCCAACTCAGCTGACAGTTAAACAACAGTCCCAAATATTTAATAACTTGAGGCCTGTTAAGAGCAGTATGCCCAACTTTATATTCATGAACGACGGGTGATGCGGAAGTGGAAAATGACATGACTGAGGTCTTTGAGGCGTTTATATCCATGCAGTTTTCAGTGCACCAGACAGCAATGAAATCAACATCCCGCTGTAAGAGTGCAGGGTCATCATCAGAGGACAACCTCCGGTACACAACGATGTCATCCGCAAAGAGTCTGACTCTGGATGTGACTGAGCATGTCAAATCATTGATGTAAATGAGAAATAGCAGAGGACCACACACAGAGCCCTGAGGAATACCACTGGTAACAGAAAAAGGGCTCGACAAATTATCATTGACAACAGCACCTGGAAATGCCTGTCAGTGATAAAGTTGGAAATCCACAAAAAAAAAAAAAGATTTTCAGGGATGTTCAATCATGCAAGTTTCTTACAAAGAATGGGAATAGATACCCTGTCAAAAGCTTTAACAAGGTCTATAAAAATTGCATCGACTTGCATGGACATTCCCAGAGCAACGGAAATTTCATGAACGAAACCCGTGAGCTGGGTTTCGCAGGAATGTTTTGACCGAAACCCATGCCACCATGGAAAAAGTAATTTCGACCCTCGAGAAGACGATACAGGTAACCTGCAACTATTTTCTCCATTACCTTTGCCGAAGAACTTATTAAACTAATTGGTCTAAAACTGTGAACTGAAAGAGTTAAGCCACCTTTTGGAAGAGGCTTAACAATGCTATGTTTCCAATCAGAAGGGATGTTATTGGATGAAAGTGACAGGAAAATAAGACCAGCAAATATTTCATGAAGATGGCAATGTGGTTCTTCAACAGTACCAGAGGGATGGAATCAATAATGTCGAAAGTAGAGCCCTTGCATGATTTTAAAGCACCAAGCAATGACTCTTCAGAAATTACATCAGCATCCCTCAAAACCTTTCAGGATTTGATGGCACACTGAGATCACAAGAGGATTGGCAGCAACATTCATGTGCTCACAAACCTTTTCAGCAAAACTAGCGGAGATGTTTAAGCCCTCACAATCAGGGACCAGCACAGCAGATGCAGTCTTGGCATGATGAAACCTCCAAAACTGCTTGGTTGTAATCACATCATTCACAGCCAAGCCTCTTACGAATTTTCTTTCAGCAGAAGTGAGATCACGCTGGTAGTTCTTCAAAGCAGAGGCATATTGAGGGAGGAGGCTTGAATCAACCAGACAGTTTTGAAATGTTTTTTGAAGATGAAGATATTTTAATCTGAGGTTTGGTGTAAACCATACAGGGAACGAAAAGCCATTTACTCTGAATACCCTGTTTCGTGGGATAAACTCCTCGAGAACAAAACTGCACAACGATTTAAACTCATCCCATAGCTCATCAAGGCTATTGCCAGCAACGCCAAAATCGAGAAGAGCAAAGTTGAGAAATCTATCAACAGCAGCTTTATCATACCTATTAAAGTTGAAGCCAGCTCTTCGTGGCACTGTGGCTGATGGTAAAGGTGGAGGAGTTGCACAACTGACCATAAAGTTTCATTATTCAATGCATGTAAAAATAAAGAGAACGAGAAAAAGGCATGGTTAGACAATGATCCTTGTAGAAAAGAAACTAAGCAGGGAATAAACAAGTAGCTACCTAATCAAGGTTGGAACCAACCTAATGAGGTAATACACTAAGCTTGGGCTTTATGGCAGATAAAAAACTGGTGTCAGATTCAGGGTTGTTCGTTTAAAACATTCTGTTTAAAACAATCTGTTTTAAACATGTTTTAAACAACCACGGCTTGTTTAAAACAGTTTGTTTAAAACAAAATTGTGTTTTAAACGTGTTTTAAACATGTTTAAAACAACCGCAACTTGTTTGAAATGCTCTGTTTAAAACAATCTGCAAAAACAAAAAAAATGCTTTTTACTTATTTACTCAATTTTCAACGTTTTTCTGTTGTTGTTATCAATAAAGCCATTATTGTTGCCTTTTTCAAGTATCACTGTCACGTAAATTATTGCACAATTAGCCTTGGCAGCTTTTGGAACACGTTTAAAACTGATTAAAACACGTTTAAAACATGTTTTAAACAGCGGGAAAAAAACAGATGAAAAAAAACGTTTAAAACAAAAAAAACATGTTTTTAATGTTTAAAACGTTTTTTATGTTTTTTATGAAAAAAACATGTTTTTTTCCAACCCTGGACTCAGATTTGTTCAACATGTCATGGGAAATTCCAAGCCTGTTCCAGAGAAACAGGAAATTGTTTAGGAATGAGAACCTAGTGACATTTTTTGACAGTGATGGTGGGACAAATGAAACGAGGTCACTAGCCCTCGTAGACCCTGTGTTTTTGATCAGGTTGCCACGGCATCCAGCCCAGCCACCTTCGCCTTTAATGCACTTCCGAAAGATGGAAAACCCTCTGAGCCTTCTCCTCATAGCAAGGGATTCCCAGCCTAGTTCCTCCCTGAGCAATGACACACTGGAATGAAAGGAGAAGTCCCCAGAAACAAACCTCACCGCCCTGCGCTGGACAGACTCAATTGCATCAATGTTGCATTGAAGATGAGGATCCCAGGTCGTTGTTGAGTATTCTAACAAGGAGCGGACCAATGAGAAGTAAAGTATTTCCTTAACCTTTCTTGAGGCGTGGGAATAGTGCCGGATAAGAAATTTAAGTTTATTTGATGCCCGTTTTACCATCTGAGTTATATGAGGGCCCCAGTTCAGGGCAGGGCTGAAATGAATGCCGAGGTATTTGATATTGTCTGGACGTGTCAACACAGAAGAACCAACGAGATAGTCTGAGATTGAAGGATATGTTGATGAAGCAAACGACATAACAGATGTCTTTGTGACATTGATACTCATTTGATTCTCATCACACCACTTAACAATGGAATCAAGGTCATCCTGAAGAAAGTTGGCATAGATCATCAAATGATCACTGAGGCAAGCAACAGGCTGGATATCAATGAGCTCAGACTTTGGGCAATGGAATACTTGGTCAATTGTTGACCCAAGATCTGATGAAAGTGATCCCCTTGGACGGGTCACAAAATTCACAGATTGTTGCAAAGAAAATCTGTCCACCAGTCTTTGTAAACCCTCAGGGAAAACCTCAGATTCGGCCCCAGTAACATCAATATTAAAATCTCCTAACAAAAACACTGGACTGTTCCCACCAAGTTGCCCATGAACTATTGGAAGAATGGCATTTAAACACTCAGAACAAATGTCTCTAAAGGAGTCCAAGGCCTGATTTGGTGGTCGATACAACAGAACAAGGAAAGCTGGTGGAAAAGAAGACTCCAATGCAACAATCAACAACTCATAAACTTTGCTCACATGAAGAAGTTTTGGCCTCAGGTGATGAACCACACCAAGCAGGATACCCCCACCCAGCCGGTTGCGGTCCCTACGGAAGATGGCAAATCGGCTTGGTAAGATGTTACCATCCGTGCATGAATCATCAAGCCATGTTTCAGTGACAGCAATGCAGTCTAAATTCAACTAGTCAAACACCGGGGCAAGGGCCTGACGTTCCGGTAGCAAACTACGGGAGTTAAGTAACAAAACAGCAAGTTTGAAGTTCAGAGTGCGACCAACATTGTTTTTAGAACTATGAATAGGGATAGATGACTGTTGTGACTGAATAGTTCTATGGTTAACCCCTTGCTCGGTGGTTATCCTAAAAAAGAGTTAATGGATTGCACCAACCCAGCAGCTACCCTCGCTGCACCCTCTTGAGAATAGTGCAATCCATCCCTGGAGATGCCGGAAGCTTGAGCTGTCCTGAGATCCAAGAAATTGACATTCACAAGATTCCGGCAGTAATTCTGAAGCGATTCATTCAATTTAACTATTCTTCTATTCAGCTCCCGATTTCCCGGTCTTGGGGGAACTGAGCAGATATTAATTGCAGCACTCATACACGGAAATCCCAAGCTTATTGTTGCATTGATATCACCAATAAGTCTGGTGTATGCCAAGAATGAATCGGCAGCAGAGTGATGCTGTATACCTATCAACCTCCCCGATAACCAGGTTAAATAAAGCTCTTCGCCTGCCAGAGAGGCAGCCTAGACAACTCCTGAACAGCGAATATGCACCAGGGATGTCCAGACCGCCCCGCCACCTGGTAAATCGTGGACAATAATTACCTATGGATGACAATGAAGGATATAAACGCCTCAAATTTGAATTGCCAATGGAAATAACCACATCATTGCCATTTACAGAAGTAGGCAAAACTGGTTTCTGCTTATGTTGTGTCATGTCACCCACTTGAGAGGAAGTTTCGGGGTGTGACTAAAACGCTGAACCTGCTTGTCCTGCTGGTCTTGCTTGTCCTGCTGGAAACCTGCTTGTCCTGCTGGTAATGGTTAAATAGGTTATGTTATGGTTAGATTATGTTATTCTAACCTAAACTAACCTCACCTAACCCTGACCTAACCCTAATCTGGCCATTACCAGCAGGACAAGCAAGACAAGCAGGTCAAGCAGGTTCAGCGTTTTAGTCACTTCCGAAGTTTCGTGACATCCAGGAGATCCAGAATTATCGCACCAATTTACAGTCGGCCTGACATTGGGACTGGGACATTTCGGAGGAGGCATGCTGGAGTGAGAGGAAGAAGAGCCTGGTGCCTGAACACCAACTTGAGCAAGAGCACTTTCCAATTTCTCCACTCTGATCTGCAAAAGTTTGTTCAATTCAGTCAGCATGCAAACCCTACAAACAAAGTTCAACTGTTCTGCCTCAGAAATTGAACAAGTAAGCCCTGAAGCAGCAAAAGAGACCCAATCTGAACAATTATCACATTGAATCCACCCTGTTGTGGGACTGGATTTGCATTTTGATGTTTTTGGAAATGTGGTGCGCTTTGGAATTTTTGATCGTGATCGTGGGGAAGGGGAGGGGGATGGGGTAGACGGACCTGGGTTCAATTCCACGTCTCCACAACAAATAAGCAAAATGGAGAGACAGACAACCAATCTAACTGGCACAGACTTAGAAGGGGTGCAGATTGATAGCAGTGGCCTTGGATGAAGTGTTTTCAAATTGGAGCATTTTCCAAACTGGAGACAATCGCTCTTTTGCCTGACGACACTGACAAAAAATTCCTCCCTGCTCAACGTAACTCCGTAACAAGGTTCGACCCACGAAGAAAAAACAATGGAAGACAGCAAAAAGAACAGAAACAAAATTCTTGGCAGCGGCCGCATTTTTCCTTGAAAAAAAAAATGTGCTCAGCAGCAGATGAAACGATGAAAGCTTTTTTTTTTTTTTTTTTCCCGTCGGCTGCTTGCGCGTGCGGACGCGTTTTTCGAGGTTTGGTGCGTGCTCCGCTGATTTTGTCGATTTTTCGATTTGATTTGTTTTTATTTCTGCTTTTCTCTCCAATTATGTTTGTTCTTGGTTAATTTTCTTCTTTCTTTCTATTTTCTTGGCTCTATCGTCCTGTTTTCTCTCCATTCCCCATTCTTCCTTTCTTCTTCGTTTCAAAATCTGCTGCTTTCCTTCTTTTCCACTTCCGAATTTTTCCTTCGGTATCGGTATCGGTATCAGATTTACTCTGTTCTACAGGTTTTCATGCCATAAAGGCAATCATCAATTGTGAACAGCAGAGGTTCATCATATACCAGGGAAGGAAGGGGAAGGGATGGGAAGGGAACGCGACCGTCGGCTGCATTATCGAAAGGAGGGGTAAGGGGAAAAGGAGGGGAAAGGACCGCGAAGAGATCATCGGAATGTGGACGGGGCCTAGTCATATAGCAATCACTTCAGACACCCAACCATTTTTTCTTCCCATCCTTTTTTCTGAACGTTGTCATGGAGACTCCGACTTCGAGAGCCTCCGGTTCCAGACTGCAGTCGCCTGTCAGTGATGAATACTGCCGGGTGAACTGCAAGTTTGGAAACTCTGGTGAAGGGAAGATGGTGCTCTGCGATGGTTGCTCCAAATACTTTCACTTCGAATGCGTTGGCCTTCTCAAAACCAAGTCCATTCCAGCATGGGCTTTGTGGTTGTGCGAGGATTGTATCGGGGATTTTCGTGAGATGAAAAGCCTCCTCATGCATTTGAGAGTTTTGTTCCTCTGGTCTTCCAGCTTGCGCAGTGGCCGAGTCTTCCGCAGTGGCTGTTCCTCCGGCAAAGCCTGGCATTGTGAATGATTCCCCCCCTGTGGGTGATCCTGCTTCACCTACTGCCGATAGGGTAACTTCTGCTGTTTAAATTTAAATTTTAAAATACTGGGGACAGAGTCCCCCCGCCGATGAGTTCGAAGGACAAAGAGTCCGGAGTCACAAAGTAAAATCCAACGCCAATGG